>CAUYON010187802.1:0-74850 GCA_963573935.1 Arctocebus calabarensis
TGGCCTACAGACACATGAAAAAATGCTCACCATCCTTAATCATTAGAGAAATGCAAATCAAAACTACTTTGAGATATCACCTAACTCCAGTAAGATTAGCCCACATAACAAAATCCCAAAACCAGAGATGTTGGCATGGATGTGGAGAAAAGGGAACACTTCTACATTCCTGGTGGGAATGCAAACAAATACATTCCTTTTTGAAAGATATTTGGAGAATACTTAGAGATCTAAAAATAGATCTGCCGTTTGATCCTATAATTTCTTTAGTAGGTATATATCTGGAAGACTAAAAATCACATCATAATAAAGATATATGTACCAGAATGTTTATTGCAGCCCAATTCATAATTGCTAAGTCATGGAAGAAGCCCAAGTGCCCATCGACCCACAAATGGATTAATAAATTGTGCTACATGTATACCATGGAATATTATGCAGCCTTAAATAAAGATGGAGACTTTACCTCTTTCATGTTTACATAGATGGAGCTGGAACATATTCTTCTTAGCAGAGTATCTCAAGAATGGAAGAAAAAATATCCAGTGTACTCGGCCCTACTATGAAGCTAAAGTATACCTTTCATATGAAGGCTAAAATCCAATTATAGCACAAGAATATGGGGAAAGGGACAAGGGAGGAGAGGGGAGGGGGAGGATGGGTGGAGTGATGGCAATTGGTGGGAATCACACCTATGGTGCATCTTAGAAGGGTACTGGTGAAACTTACTAAGTGCATAATTCCAATGTCTTCATATAGTGATCATTGTGCCCCATGATTGCACTAATGTACACAATTATGATTTAATAAAATTAAAAAAAAATTAATAACCTGGTGGCATTAGCAATCCTTGGTCACCTTTCCCTATTTCTAGGAATAAAACCGATTAGAAAGTAAGTTATTATCCCTGGGAAGATTTCTCCAGTTCTGGTTAACTTATTTGTGGTGGTGAGTTTAAGGAGATTCTTTGAAGTTCCAGTCCTAAAGAAAGGATTCATTAGGGAACACTTCTTCTTGATCCCTGAGCATCATTCACTATGCCATAGACAAGAGAAGGTGCCAACATTTTCTCTCAGAATCCTTGTGAGGAATCAGTAGATATTGCCAGAGGAAACATGGCACCACCTGAGTTTCTTTCCTTATTCAAATCCTAACTGAGTCATCCTTCCCATCTTATCAGGTCTCCATTTCCTTCTGGTGCTTTTACAATTTATTCTGCTTTTCTCGACATACTTAGTTGGAGAGGTGGCTAGAATTACCTACTTCACTATTTCTAGAAGGGAAATCTTCATGAATTTTTTTTATGTATAAGACTAAAGACTTACGCAATTTAAAATTCCCAAAATGTTTAGTTTTAAATTTTACATATACATTTGAAAAGTTATAAGCTATATAGACATATTTTGATCTTGTTAAATGTATATAGATTTAAATTAGAATTTATGATATGGTTACTTTTTTACTATGTGATTAAAATATCAATCCTGTTTTTTCAATTTATCAAGAAATTATTTTCATTAATTTTTTCCCAAATAAAAAATAATTATTACAGAAAAATGATCATTTAGTCCATATCATTCCACTGTAGTACTAACAACATGAAGGCCAGGATCATATCTGTTTTGTTGACCCTATACCCCAGTACCTAGTGAAGTACCTGGCAATAAAATGAATATCTGTTAAATAAATGAATGCTGTGTTCAAACTATTTGCTTCAATAATCATGCCCACTGAAATACTTATCACAGGTTGCATGCTCAATAAAAAATGGTTAATCTTACACTGGAAGAATTTCCTAACATAGAGTATAAACATAGTTGAATCTGTGCTGTTTTTAATGATTTAATAGATTCTAAATTTATGAAAATACATTTTTAAGCCTAAATTTTGCAAACCTGTTAAAAAAACTACAAGTAACCTCAATGATTCTTTTATTCTTGATAGAAAATAATAAAAAAAATGTTTCCAGGAAATGTGTGGAGGAGTGCTATGAGTCTAAGGAACATAGATTAATGGCATACAATTTTTGTCAAACAATTTTTGGACCTTAGAAATTATGTTTCTCTTATATATGTAGGATGGAATATTTACTTTTAAATCCTCAACATAAAGCCTTTCTTTCAATGATGTTTAGAAAGTTTTATGAATTTATACTATCAAGATACATAGAGGAACTTTTTTATTATCTTAAAACACTAGGACACCCCAATTAATTATCCTACCAGGAAATAGTATGGAATTTCCCTGAAATACTGTTTTAGGTACAAATAGTACATAGTACAAAGGTTCATAAATTTTTCAGTTCTAGTATTGAGGCAAAGTAAAATGAAAAAACATACAAACAACAACAAAAGTAGAAAAAGAATCTAGCAATATTCATCATTAGGGTTCTGAAAGAAATAACTGATCCAAGCCATCTACGACAAACCCACAGCTAATGTTTTACTGAATGGAGTAAAACTGAAGGATATTCCACTTAGAACTAGAACCAGGCAAGGTTGTCCTCTATTGACTATTTTATTCCCAAAGAAAAAATATTTAGGTTGTCCTCTATTGACTATTTAGACTGTATCTTTCCACTGTGTACTAACAACATTGGCTGGAAGTTCTAGCCCATACAATCAGGCAAGAAAAGGAAATAAAGGGCATTCAAATGGGAGCAGAGGAGATCAAACTCTCCCTCTTTGCTAACAATATGATCAAAGACTCAACCACAAAATGCCTGGAAGTGATCAAAAAATACAGTAATGTCTCAGGATATAAAATCAATGTCCACAAATCAGTAGCCTTTGTATACACCAATAACAGTCAAGATGAGAAGCTAATTAAAGACACAATCTACTGAATAATTGTATTACGTTGGAAGTAGGCCAGCCTCAAGCAATTATAACTAGATTCATTATAAACCTGTATCTTTAACCCCATTCGTTACTGCCATACTGTGGGTATGTGTGTGTTTGTGTGTGTGTGTGTGTAATTCTATATAAATAGGTGTTTTTTAAAGCTTTGTTGAGGCATAATTAATATGCAATAAATTATACACACATAAAATGTACAATTTGGTAAGTTTTGACATATCTATAAGAAACTATCACTATAATCAAGATAGAAAATATAGCCAATCCTCTGTAAGTTGACCACTGAAGGGACTATAACAAACTGGTGAACATATGATGGTGGTCAGCATAAGAAATTTCCATTGAGTACATGTGGTGCATGTCCAGTCTCTGTAAATTTGGTCAACTTAAGGATGTGGTCAATGTAGGAAGGTGGTCAACGATGAGGTTCTACTGTATATCTATCACTATTGACAACTTGTTACATACTCTTTTGTAATCCTGCATTTCTGTCCCTCTCCATACCACTTGAGCAATTCCAAGGTAACCATTAAACTTCTTTCTGTCACTTTCAATTAGTTTGCATTTTTCATAATGTTATGTAAATTGATCATACACTCATGAATTGATTTTTTTCTGGATAAATTGATGAAGCATATTTTATTTCTGATTAGAATTTCACCATATAGATATGCAACAATTTTTTTTTTTAATCTATTCTTCTACTTAGGAACATTTGAGTGGTTTCATTGTTGAAGTATATACTATATGGCTATGCAAAGATTCATAAACAAAGATGAAAATAATTGTGCAGAAGTATTTGTATGGTCTTAGACTTTGTTTTGCTCAGGTCAATTCCCAGGAGTAGAGTGGCTAGATTATGTAAATCATTGTGTGTTTAAGATGTAATAAAATTCTCCAGTAGTGTTGTACATCGGTTGTGCCATTTTACATTCTTGTCAGCCAAGGTATATGTTTTCTTTATATCCTTGATGAAACTTGTTATGGTTGGTCTCTTTCATTTTAGTTATTCTAATAGTTATTCTATTTAGTTATTCTATTCACTGTTATTTTAAAATGTATTTTCCTAATACACAATGATACTGATTTTCCTTTTATTTGCTATTTGCCTTCTCTCATGAAGCTTGTGTTTAAATCATTTGCCTAGTTTCTATTGTTTTTTCTTATTATTTTCTTATTATTGAGCATTTGTAATTTTGTGTATATTATATATAATTATGGTATTAGATACATGATTGGAAAATTTTGATTCATCTGTGGCTTAACTTTTCTTTCCATGAACAATATTTATTTATTTATTATTATTATTATTATTTTGACAGTTTTTCTTTGTCACCCTCGGTAGAGTGCTGTGGAGTCATAGCTCACAGCAACCTAAAATTCTTGGGCTCAAGCAATTCCCTTGCCTCATCCTCCTAAGTAGCTGGGACCCCAGGTGCCCAAAACAACACCTGGCTATTTTGAGAGATGAGGTCTCACTCTGGCTAGGGCTAGTCTCGAACCTGTGAGCTCACCTTGGCACTCATGGTGGCATCCCAGAGTACTAGGATTATAGGTATGAGTATGAACAATGTTTTTGATGATGAAGTCAGAATTTATCAATGATTTCTTATATGAATCAAGCTTTTGATGTTATCTATACCAAATTCCAAGCCACAAAACTTTTCTCCTGTTTTCACCTTGAAGTTTTGTAGTTAGGGAGTTTACAGTTAGGTTTATGACATATTCTGAATTATTTTTTTGGTTTATGTCATAGTATAAACATTGAAAATTATTCTTTTAGGTATAAAGAAACCAAATTGTTCCACAACCATTTATTGAGAAGGCTATTCTTTCTTCACTGCTGTGCCTTTGTCTAAAGTTAGTTGTTAATATAGTTTTATGTAGATTTAGATTCTCTTCAGTTTTTTCTTAGCAATGTTTTGTATCTCTAAGTTTACAAGTTTTTCATGTTATTTGTCAAATTTACCTGTAAGTATTTCCTATTCTTGATGATATTGCAAATAGTAGTTTAATTCAATATCTGATTATTTATTGCTAACATATGACTTGGTTGTTTTTTATATTAACATTGCATCTTAAAATCATGCTAAATCCAGTTATTAGATCTAGCAAATCTTTTTTGCAGATCCATGGCATTTTCTACTCTATAATTATGTTATTTATAAAGACAGTTTTACTTCTTCCTCTCAAATCTTAATATGTTGTTTTATGGCATCATACTGACAACAGCCTTAGTATAATGTTGAATGCAATTGCTAAGAGTAGACATTCTTGTCTTGTTCCTAATCTCAGTGGGAAAGAAATGAGGCTTTTACCATTAAATATGATGATAGCTATAGTAAATGCTTTTTATTAGGTTAAGGAAGTACCTTCTATTTCTACTTTGTTGAGTGTTTTTTTTTTTTAATCAGAATTGGGTAAACATTTTGTCAAATACTTATTAAGATGATCAGATGACTTCTCCTTCAGGTTGATAATAATATGTTATATTGATTTTTGAATTTAAAACAAACATTTCATGTTTAGAAGTTAATCTATTTTATATTACGTTGGATTATATTTGCTAAAATTTTCTGTAGAATTGCTGTGTCTATATTCATGAGAGAATTGGTCTATGGTTTTCTTTTCTTATATTGCCCTTTGTCTTGTCCAGATTTGATGTCATGAAAATACTGACCTCATAGAATGAATGGGAAAGCATTTCGTCCTCTTAAATTTTCTTTAAGTGTGTTTATAGATTGGTATTACATTTTTTCTCCTACATATTTGATGGAAATCACCAGTGAAGCCATTGAGCTTAAAGTAACTTTAAGAATTTTAAATATAATTGTATTGAGTCCAGAGTTATTCAGTTTTCCTTTCTTGTTAGTAGATTATATTTTTCAACATATTAGTGCATTTTTATATAAGTGTTTGAATGTATTGGTGCAAAGTAGTTTATAATCATTTTAACAACTATAGGATCTGTAGTGATGCTAACTCTTATTTTTGATATTGTTAATTTGTGTTCTTTTATTTTTCATTTATCTTTAATTTTTTTTAAAGTTACCAATACTTTATTTTTTGGATCAGGGATTGATTATAAATTTGCATTCGACCTTCATTAAAGTTTTTTTTTTCCTTCGTCACTTAAAATATTACATCTGAGATCTGAAATTATCTTATTAAAGACCATGTAAGTGCATATGGCACCCATTAGGTGGGTATTTCTTCATCCAGAATGTGTGTATTATACCCAATAGATGGAAATTTTCCCATCCACTAATCTCCCTTCCCTCTACTTGGTTTTTGCTGAGTTTTACTTCCATGTGTGCCCATGAGTGTTAAATGACTCTAGTTTAGTAGTGAGTAGACATGATATTTGTTTTTCCATTCTTGTGACACTTTGCTTAGATTAAGAATGGTCTGCAGTTCCATGTAGGTTGTCACACAGGGTATTAGTTCATTTTTTATGGTAGTGTAGTACTCTATGGTGTACGCACACCACATTTTATTAATCCACCCTGTTATTGATGGGCACTTGGGTTATTTTCACATGTTTTCAGCTGTGAATTGTGCAGCAAAACATATTCAAGTGCACATGTCTTTTTGATAAAATGACTTGTTTTCCTTTGGTTAAATCCCCAGTAGTGGGGTTGCTGGATTAAATGATAGTTCTACTTTTAGCATTTTGGAGTATCTCCATACTGAGTTTCATAGAAGTGCTAGTTTGCAGTCCCACCATCGGTGTATAAGCGTGCCTTTCTCTCAGCATTCAAGCCAGCATCTGTTGTTTTAGGACTTCTTGACTTGCTGGTGTTTAGGTGTTAGGTGATAATCTCATTGTGGTTTTGATTGCATTTCCCTGATGATTAGCAATTTTAAGTATTTTTTCATGTTTATTGGCTATTACTATATTTTTTGAAAAACTTCTGTTCATATCTTTTGCTTAGTTTTTAATGAAAATGTTTAATTTTAGTCTTATTGATTTGAGTTCTTTATAGATTCTGTTTAACAACTTTTTTTTGGATTTATAGCATGCAAATATTTTCTCCCATTTGATAGGTTGTCTGTTAACTCCATTGCCTATGTTCAAGGCTGTACTAAAACTTTTTTGATTCAATGAAGTAGCATTTGTTAATTTTTTTTTGTTGTTGCTGTGATTGACTTTGGGGTCTTTTTCATAAATTCTTTGCCTAGACCAATATACATAAGAGCTTTCCCAACATTTTCTTCTAGAATTCTTATAGTTTTGTGTCTTAGGTTTAAGCCTGTTATCCATTGTGAGCTAATTTTTGTGAGTTGTGAGAGGCATGGATCCAGTTTCAGTCTTCTACATGTGGTTTTCCCAGCACCACTTATTGAATAGAGATAATTTTCCCCAGCATAGGTTTTTGTCTGCTTTGTCAATGATCAGATAGTGATATAAGAGTTTCATGTCTAGATTCTCTCTTATGCTCCATTGGTCTATGTCTCTGTTTTGTGCCAGTATCATGCTGTTTTTGTTACTGTAGCCTAGGAGTCTAGCTATAAAGTATAATATAGTCTGGTAAAGTGATATTTTCCAATTTGTTCTTATTACATAAGGTTTCATTGGTTATATGGGATCTTTTCTGTTTCTACATGAAGCATAAAACTATCCTTTTAGATCTGAAAAAAAATGACATTGGTAGGTTAATGGAGATTGCATTGAAACTGTAAGTCATTTTTGGTAAGACAGACATTTTAGCAATGTTGATTCTACCAACCCACAATGATTGGGGTGATACATTTATCCATCTGTTTACATCCTCTGCAATTTTTCTTTCTCAGTGTTTCATAGTTCTCCCTATAGCAGTATTCCACCTCTTTAGTTAGATATATTCCTAGATATTTTATTTTTTTGTTTCTATTGGGATAGATACAACATCATCAATTTGATCATCAACTTGACTATTGTCAGTGTATGTGAAAACCGCTGATTTGTGTACATTGATTCTGTAACATGAAACTTTACTCAATTTATTTATTGATTCCAGAAGTCCCTCAGCAGAATATTTAGGTTTATAGTTAGCAAAGAGGGAAAGTTTGACCTCTTCATTTCCTGTCTGGATATCCTTGTTTCATGTTTGACCTGATTATTTTGGCTATGACTTCTCGCACTCTGTTCAATAGAAGTGGTGATAATGGGCAGCTTGTCTGGTTCCAATTAGAAGTGGGAATGCTTTTCATATTTTCCTATTCAGTATGCTATTAGCTATGTGTTTGTCATATACAACTTTTATAATTTCGAGATAGGTCCTATCTATGCCTATCTTGTTACTAGTTCTTATCAAAAAAGTATCCTGAGTTTTGTCAAATGATTTCTCTGCATTTAGTGAGAGGATCATATTGTCTTTGCTTTTACTTCTCTTTATGTGGTGATGTACATTTACAGATTTGCATATGTTGAATCATAGTGGCATCACTTGAAGTCCACTTATTGGTGAATTATTTTTTGATGTACAGGTTAACTTGGTTTGCTGAGATTATATTGAATATTTTTGCATCTGTATTGTAAGATATATTGGTCTGTAGTTTTTTGTTGTTGTTGATTTCTTTTCTGGCTTTGGCATCAAGATGATATTGGCTTCATAGAATGAGCTGGGATGATCCCCTCCTTCACAATATTATGGAATAATTTCTGCAGTATATGTACTAGTTCTTTAAAGATTTAGTAAAATTTAGGTGTTAAACCTTCTGGTCTGGGATATTTTGGTGTGAGGTGATGTGCTTCCAAGAATTTGTCCATTTCCTCCATGTTTTCAAATTAATAAGCATGGAGTTTTTATAGTATTCAGAGATACTGTTTTTTTAATTCTGTGGTATCATTTGTGATTTCTCCTTTTCCATTTCTTATTGAGCTTATTAGAGTACTTTCTTTTATGTTTCTGGTTAATCTCGCAAGAAGCCAGTCAATTTTGATTCTTTTCAGTGAACCACCATTTTGTTTTATTAATCTTCTGTATAATTCTTGTGTTATCAATTTCATTTTGTTCTGTTCTGATCTTGGTTATTTCTTGTTTTCTGCTGTGTCACATGTCACTTCTGACACCACTTGTCCGGGCCCAAGACTGGCCAGGTCTCGGGCCCAGCTTAACTAGGTTCTGGACACGGACTGCTAAGTTACCTTGGTCAGGTACAGTTTCTCTTTGGTGCCTGAGGGCTATCTACTTTAGCTGGAGAGAGAGAGAGTGAGTCTTAGAGAGAGTAAAGCAGTCTTCTTAGAAAGATAGATCTTAGTCTTTCCAAGAGCTTTGTAATCTTCAGCAGAGAGACACCATGCTGGTGTTCTGCAGGCAGGAGAGGAGTCAGAGTAACCGAGTCCGTGATAGAAATGAGCATGCTCTTTGACTGCCTTCTCTTCCAGCCTAATATAAGGCTGATCTCGTGTTTCTCAACACCACAGGTGTAGGGACTGCCAATTCACCACTGCTCTCATCTCACAAGCTCTCATGCTTGTTAGGAGAGCTAAATCCCTCTCCATGCCCTTTCCACCAAGGTGTTCCATTATTGAGCTCTACAGGTATTTCTTATAAGTCTCACTCCTCCTAGCCATAGTCTACATGGGCTGCAACACTGCTGGGTCTGGCATTGGTTTGCTCTCCCAGTTGTGTTCATCCATGTATGATGCAGATCTTGGTACTTCCTGCAGGGAGTGTGATCTTTGCAAATTCCCTCAGTGATTGCTAGTATGAGAAAGTCTTTATTTATTCCTTATACAGAAAAGTTAGCTTTGTAGGATACAAGATTCTAGGCTGGCCATCATTTTGTTTTAGATGGGTCCAGAATCCCTTCTGGTTTATAGATTTTCATTCAGAAATCTGCAGTTAGTCTAGGTTTTCCTTTGTAAGTTGCTTGCTGTCTTTGCCTTACTGCTCATAGGAATGCCTCTTTCATAATTTACTTTGGCCAACCTAATACCTCTGTGTCCTGGCAATGACCTCTTTTCAGGGAATCTTCCATGAGTCCTGAGTGCTTCTTTTTCCTGGATATTCTAGCAAGCCCAGAAAAACTATCCTCATTTATTCCCTGCAATAAATTATCCAACCTTTGTGTATTTTCTTTTTGGCCTTCAGAGATGCCTATGATTCTTAAGACTGACCTCTTTACACAAAGCATTTCTTGTAAGCTTTGTTCATTTCTCTTATTTCCTTGTTCTCTCTTTTCTAGTGACTTGTTTAGGTCATAGGTGTTATCTTTGAACTCTGAGACTCCTTCTTTTGTGTAATCTAGCATATTATTAAGGCTTTCTACTGTGTTTTTAAAATCCTTAAATGACTTTTCATTTCCAGAATTTCCATTTGGTTTTTCTTTAACAATTTGATTTATTTAGAGAATTTTTCATTCATTTCCTGCACTGTTTTATGTTTGTGTTGGGTTTCTATTTTCTCTTGTATTTCATTGACCTTTCTAATAATCCATATTTGAAATTCTTCATCTTTCATTTTAACCATTTTGTTTAGATTGACGTCCATTAATAAGGAGTTATTGAGTTGTTTGGGTGTTGTTCTTTTACTCTGATTTTTGAACTCTGTGGAATTCTTTTACTGATTTCTTTGCATCTGGCCTCTCAGTCGAGAACTGGGAATGCTAGGGCTGGTTTATGGACCTGTCTCTGTGCTCCTAAAGGTCAAACCCTGATCATGCCATGGATAGGATTCCTTGTCCTGAGTTGCCTGTGGGGTGTTTTAGCAGGTTTGATAAACATCTCAGGTTACCTCTGACCTACTGTCTTCAGCTCTTCCCAAGGAGTATAGTCAGTTTGGTCCCCTAGCTTAATCTCTGAGCTTGGGTATTGTACTTCTGAGTACAAATCTGCTGCTCCCTAATTGCTTGAGTTGGAAGGCACTATGTTTATGAGTATTGACCTCCTTTCACTGATTGAAGTTTTTGTAAAAGATCCAGTTGCCAAGATGTTCTTTTGTGCCAATGGTCAGCTCTGGTCCCCTAGGTGTTGACCCTGAAGGCTGCAAGCTTCATTTGGGCCCCGTAGCTCCTTGGCAGTTGTATTAGTCCCTGTTCCCTGAGGTTAGGGGAGGAGCAAGACAGATCCTGGCTGGAATGCAAGAGCCTGAAGGGCTGGCTAAACCCCATTGCGGCTCAGAGGTTTTTTATCTAGGTGCTAAAGGGAAATGCTGAAACAGCTAGCCTTCAGCACAAACTCTCCAAGCCTAGAAGGCTGTCCCTGGGGAAAGAGGGAAATGCTATGACTGGGAATGCCTGAAGTTAGGCTCTTTCTATCCCTGTCTACCTACCACTGTTTTTTCTGTGGTGGGGTGAGCACCCTCCATATTTGCTCCCTGGAACTCCATAGCCCTCTCCCTTCCCCCCAGATCAGTCTGAGTGCCTACATTTCCTTGTCCCCCAAAACCTAGTCTTGAACTACCCCACAGTGGTTATGTCTGCCTGGCTGGTGTATCTCTGCTTTTGATGGAAGAGAGGGGACACACCCCTGCCTTAGAGAAACAAGCCTTTCAGCTCAGCTCAGAGCACTCTTGCAGTTGTGATTACTGGGAGGGGCCATGGTCTCCCTGCACTGCTCTTGTGTGGGGGGGCACTGCTTTAGCCCACCTCTCTGGGTCTCCAGTGGGCATTCCCATGAAATGTGGGCATGGAGAGAAACAGTCCTCTCAGCACCGAGTCTACTCATGGTTGCTATGAGGAAGAGAAGCCCATGACTATAAGTCAGATGAAGCCAAAATTTCTTTCAGTAATGCCAGAAATGGGGGAGATGCAGAGGAAGAAGTATCTTGGTATTAGAAATCTAGCTTTCTACTCCCTCACATCACCCTCCTGCCAGGGAGAGTTTCTGTGTTCTGCCTGCCAATGGCACCCACTTGGGGGAGGGGAAGCCCTCCTGACCCTTACACTTAGTTCCATGGTCTCTAGACTTGCTCCATGCCAGTCCATGCTGCCACTGTCCTCTCCTCTGTATATTCTCTCTCATCTTTGCATCACTTCTTGGTGGGGTCCCCACTCGCCTCCATTGTCTCTCCCTTCAATCAACATGTGAGCCATGACTATTCTTAGCTCTCCACAGTTCAGTCTTCCACCTTCAATCTGACCAGTAAAGTCTCTAGTCAACCATCCTACGTTTCTCCCACCTTTGTATCTTTTTAAACAAGTATGACATATGATTAATGTAGCTGACAGTTTGCCAACAGTATTCATACTCTCAAATATTTAGCTTTATCTAACAACAAAAAAGGAATCACCTTTAGGTTATGAGTGGAAAAAACCACCTTCACACCTTCAGGTTTTGAGTGGATTAAAAAAAAAAAAACACTGTGAAATTCTTAATCTGTTTTCTCACTCACAAATTGTGAATATAAAAGATTTATGTGACAAATGTGTAGGCCTTTCTCCCCAACAAGAAGCAAGCAGTGAATTCTGTAGCAGACACCAGCTGGGATTCATCTAATTCAATTTAATCCCAACAGTATCTATTTGGAGATAATATCAGCTCCCACAGGTTGAGGGCTCGGTTCCACCAGACTACCTCCACTTCAGATGCCAATCGCAAGCTCCTGTGCTTCTAACAGACCAGCTATGACAAAGATGTCATAATCCTTTCCTTGGGTTTGATTAATTTGCTAAAGTGGCTCATAGGACTCAGGGAAACACATTCACCAACTTATGAGAAATTTTACGAAGGATACAGATAAAAAGATGTATAGTGCAAGGTATCCGGTATGGCATCCAAATCTTCCATGACTCCACGGGCATGCCACCCTCCAGCAACCCTCATGTGTTCAGCTACGCATAATCTCTCCAACCCTGTCCTTCTGGGTTTTTATGAAGGTATCATTATACAGGCATGATTGATTAAACCATTGGCCATTGATAATCAACTTAACCTTTAATATCTCCTCCACTCCTGAGATTTGGGGGTAAGGCTGAAAAATCCCTGCCCTCTAATCCTATTTTGGACTTTCTGGTAATCAGTCTCCATCGGAAGCTACCGAGAGGTACCTGCCATCAGTCAACTCGTTAGCACACAAGAAAACATCACTTGGGAGATTTTAAGTCTCTTGGGAGTTGTGTGCCAGGAAACAAGGTGGGGAAACAACCCTATATTTTACAGCATCAAAAGTTTCATTGATTTTTCTCAATTTACTTTGAGTTTAATTTGCTATTTTTTTTCTTTCTTAAAGCAGAAGGTTAAGCTTTTATATTCTCTTTCTGTGATGCCAGTGACACATATTTTAGATCGTTGGTTGTAGTTCCATTTGTCCCTGATGCTTGTTCTTTTTTTTTTTTTTCAGTCTAGTTTTCTCAGGAATTCTAATTCTAGAAAGATAGAATTAGACACACCGTTCTTTGTTTTTCCCACTATAAACCCTGGATATAATATATGCAAGCATAAGAAAACTCTGAAAGGTGAAAAGAGGCTGAACACCTCTATTCTCAAACAACAGCATGGCTAGCAAGGGAGTTAGTATCCTAGTATTGTTTTTTTTCTGCCTCATATATTTTAAATTAAGTAACTATAATAATTTATCTGGATCATGGAAAGAAAAAAGCAATCTACTCATCAGAATTTTATGTGTATTTTTCTGGCATGAAATTCTGAATTCAGTAGCACTCCACCAAAGTGATATCAAAGAAGACACGGTGGAGAGTCATGACCTTCATCTTCAGGCAATGGTAAAGCAGAAGTACTCCCAGTCTTACCCTGGTATCAATACAGGAACACGGGGAACAGCGATGAGGAAGCCTCCCCCTCCCAGCTGGGGTGTGTCAGTTCTGATCTAGTGCAGATGCTGAACATCTGCTGTTATCAAACCATTAGAAGGACACCCCCCCTTAACCTAAGATGTCAGCAGAGGCCATGTGGAAAAACATTACTTTTACTCTCACTTACCAGTAGTGAGATGGTGTCATGTTTCACCCAATGGAGCAGGGTCAGAGGAGTCCTGCCAAAACACATGATTAAATAAAAGCCAGAATCTTATAGTACCTCCAAATAATCTATATTTTATTAAAAAATCACTGTCATATTAAGAATCAGGAGGACATCAAACTGAATGAAAAATACAACAAACAGTTGCCAATATTGAGATGACACAAATATTAGAATTAGAGATTTTAAAATGGTCATCACAAAGTGCTTTAACAAGCAATTGTAAACACATTGAAACATAAAAAATAGTCTAAGCAAAATTTGAAAGTCTTGGCAAAGATAATGAAGATATGAAGAAGAATCAAATGGAAATTTGGAGAGTAAAATAATATTTAAAAGCTCAATAGGCTCTAAATAATAAAGAAAATAGAAGAAATGATTTGTATATTTGAAAATGAAACAATAGAAATTATCCCTCTGAATAGCAAAGAAATAGACTGTATCTAATAAGTAAAAACTTTATAAATATGTCTGTTTATCCCTAACTTTGCCTCTATGTTTATTTATTTTCTTTTTTTTTTTTTTTTTTTTTTTTGCAGTTATTGGCCAGGGCTGGCTTTGAACCTGCCACCTCTGGCATATGAGGTGGGAGCCGTACTCCTTTGAATCACAGGTGCCGCCCTACATTTATTTCTTACCATTAAAACATCTTGAGATTTTTATTTTGGCTGTGAAGGTTCTTTTCCCCTTAAAATATTGTAGGTGCTATAGACCAAATGTCCTAATAACATTATGAAAACTTTGTAACTATTTGAAACTTAATGAACATAATGAAATACTTACATAATGAAAACTTTGTAACTATTTAAAATGTGTACCACAGGCCAGCTAATCTATTTTGTAACTTGACCTTCAGGACACTATTAGTAGAACTCACATGCATATTCTGTACTTAAACGTGACCACGGTGGAAAAAGCTAGTTCCTCTGTCTCAGGCTCTTTGGTCCCTGCATTAGCAAGTGAAAATTCCAAAGCTTTTTCCACATCCTCTATTTTACTTTCTCTGCTAATGCTGCTATGTGGTTGATAGGTTGTAAGTAATTAAAAGATATCCAGGTGAGTAATAGCTAGATTTTTTATTTTTACTTTATATCATTGTGTCAAAAGAAATATAAAGTTGGAGTTAAAGGGAATGAAATTCAGAATCAGACAGGGCCTAAACCCACCATCCCCATTTCTTTACTGTGTGGTCTTGGGCAAGACAACTAATTAATAGCTTATTTATAATCCAGTCTTCAGATATGCAAAAGTATAAAAGTTTAGCAAAATGAGAGCCCCATTAGGCATTAAATATTATATTACTTCAGCTCTATTAAGTGTTTTCTGAGGTAGGGGAAACATTATGAATATCATTTGTATGTGGAAGGAAGAGTCTGTATGTTCCAGCTAATTCAAGGTGTGTGAAAGGCCAATACAACATGTAACAAACCAGTTTGAAGCTAGGCTAAGATAAGCTACCATAGGGAATGATTTGTCTAGCTCACTTTCTTTGAATGTGAAACAATATTTCATTACAAAATATTTCATTTTCATCTCCCCAAATTATTTTCATATACCAATACCATTAGATTCTCTGAGGATAATAAAGAATTTTGTTGGAATAACTGAACCCATACTCTGAAATGGAAAATATATACATATATACATGTTTTCTAATTTGGTCAGATCATATACAACAAATTAGAAATATTATGTAGTGTATGTGAATATTAACTTATGCTTTCTCTTCATTCAGAAACTTAAAAGGATTCTTATATCTCATGTCCAAGTTAATGAGATATTGTGTTTCTTTGAACTCTCTCTAACGATGTGTTATTCCTGCTAGTCATTTATGTGACCTTAGCACTCTTATCCCATTTTGTCCTGGACTGGAATAATATATTATTTGATTTGGTTAATTTACAAGTGCTCAATCTTTTGCATATGTGAGTAATTCACATTACACATAGTCAATATTAAAGATTTCGGGGGGGAGGGGGTTTTACATCTTTATTATATGCTTTGTAAAACCCTTCTGCATTTTTGGTCTAACCAGGGAATGATTCTCTCTAAAATAAGAATCCATTATCTGTGTGTCTGCTTCCCATTCTTTGATTAGCATTCACTGCCCATTTCACTATTTTCTCTCAGACAAACTGGGACAAAGTAAATTTAATCTATCCCCCTTTGAAAGCAGCTGGGCCTTATGAAGGAATACAACCCACCCTAACTCACGTTCTGTTTTCATCTTTTCTCTGTGCATCCACATTATTCTTCTCTCGTCTTTGCCTCTCTGCACATTCCAGCCTTCACTGCTTTGTGTTATTTGTAAAGTTACCTCTATTAATCTCATGGTCTAGAAGCACTGCTGGCATATAAACCATGACTCTGAAGTCTCATCTGATCACCTGCCATAGTATTATAAACCTCTAATAGCAGATCTGTCATGATAAATTCTTTTAAAATTCCAGTGAGAAATGAAATTCAATAGCTAGGGGACTTTGTCCATTGTAATTTGGTGGCACTTTTATAACCATTGTGTTCTGATTGCTGCCAGGGAATGGAAACTGGGTTTTGGTTTAATTAAACACATATTGGATGTTGTAGACACTTGGTTGCCTTAGACAGAGGCTTCTGAATTCCAAATTTCTTTCCAGAAAAATCACACACAATTGGAATAAGAATCCTATCTCTTTCTGTAATCTATAGTATATATTATTAGTTATTGTTAATGTTTAATTAATAATTAAGTATTCTTTACTCAGAAAGCAACAAATCATAGTCTTGAAGGAACCCTTTAGTTGAGAAGCAGTGAATTACGTAATATTTTATTGCAAATAGTAGTCTATATTCCCTATTTGTTCCTTCTTGAATTGCTTCCCTGGTCTGATATTACTTCGTCCTTTCTGTAGTACAAATGAATTTTTAGAAATCCCGCCTATGTGTCAAGGAGAGGGGAAAAAATAATGACTTTAATTAAGAGGGTGTGGCTCCCCGTCCCTGTCAGCTAATGTACAGACACAGAGATAGGTATCTCTAAGACTACTTTATTCTGTCATTTCTAAAATTACAATTTTATATGTGAAAGTTTAAAGTAACAGCAATGTTAACCTTTTTTTTTTTTTTTTTTTTCAGTTTTGGCCAGGGCTGGGTTTGAACCTGCCACCTCCAGCATGTGGGGCTGGTGCCCTTCTTTGAGCCACAAGTGCCACCCTGTTAACCCTTATCTTAAATAAGAATAATTGATATAACCTATGACCCATGATAAATAATAATTAGCCTAAGCCAAGACCCAAAACAAAATTTTCATTTAAAAGTTAATCTCTAAAATCAATCTACCTAAACTGCTCAAGATAGGCATCTTTAGGGTGGGAGCTAAATTTATAAAACAGTAAGAATGGGAGAAGGGGTTAAGGTCAGACAGGACCATGCAGCTCAGACCAGGGGTGTCATGTCTGCCCTAACCTGCCTGACCCATCTTACTCTCACTACATGTGCTTTCACTGATATCTTTATATTTGTAATACCTTTAACTGCAGATACAGGATTCTGAAGCCCTGCTGGTAGTGTGAAAATGTTGCACACGGTTTTGCCAACATTTCCCCCTTCTTCCCCTGATTATTCTAGAATTTGATTATTTGAACAGACTGATCACACAGAGGGGAGGGCAACTGGTAAAGAAGTATTAGAAGAACTATACTATTAAGTTAGCCAGGGTGAATTAAAGATCATTAAACTTTGTAATATGCTGTTTTTAAAAGGGAAAAAATATCAGACAATAACTTCAAAAAATAGTTATTCAAAAAGGCAGGTTTTTGATGACAGCTTATGAAAAATTAAATCAAGTACTCTACCAGTTCTGTGGGCATTAATGCATTATGAAGGAATCCCTTTTGTTCTGACAATTGAATTTGGGAACCTTTTCCTTTGTCTTGGTCTTAGTCTCTGTATAGTTGCCTAGAAACCCAGTCTCTTAGAGGCATTTGCCCATCAAAGTGCAGTTAAGGTAACATGTTTCCTTTTCAAATGGAGATGATTAGAAAGAAATGGAATGAAGGTTGGTTAAACAAAACGAGTTTTTTGTTTGTGTGTAGGTAGAACCTAGAATTACTCACAGTACCTAAGTACAAATACAGAAGTACAATCACAAAGAAAAGAATAAAGCTATGGGGTTGTTTTTTTTTTTTTAAGAAATCAAAAAATATAGGCTTTGCAGCAGTTAAAACTGTTAAGGAACCATGTGTAGAAGCTCATTATCTGCACAGTAAAACAATTAACAATTGACTCTGTGCCAAGCACTTTCCTTTGGAATGTTCCAAACACGTCCCAGATTGGTTAAGATAGGCCAACTATATTACTAATCTGTTTGCTTTGTGGGGTCACAACAAGCTCAGTTAAAGAGTCTGGTAGGAGGAATGACAAGGTTGTATTTGCATCTTGATTATTTCATGTTGTTTCTGCTGCATTTGGCTTTTGTCTAGCTTTGTCTTCTTTCAATCAGATAGGATTACTAATAAAACACTGTGATGGTAAAACTATAACTAACAAATTTTGCTGAGTAGGATTTCCAAATAGAACAAAAAAGTATATGTTGTTAATGAATATCTCACCACATATATACTTATTATATTCACTTCTTGTACTCATCTCCCATCAGAGATTTTGGCAGTGAATAGTTTTTTCAAGAAAATTCAGAGGAACAGACAATGACTGCTGCTATCAAAACCACAAAAAGCATACATTCACTAATAGTTTGTTCTATTTTCCTTGAAAAAGTATCCTGAATGTTAATTCATTTTGGTTTTTTCTCTAGAAAATAGGTATTTGCCCCCTCTTTGTCCAACTCTTTCTGCCTTTGGAGGTCTCTTGCTAAAACTGGCAACCGAAACCATGATGACTAAAAGAATATTAAATCTTACAACTGCCCTTGAAATTTTGGATCAAAGAGTTAGATTTTATTTCCTGAGACTGTTGCATATTAAGATTGAAGTAGAACAGCATCAATTTTGCAATCTTATTGTTGGTTCTTGGTGTGCCCTTGGTTGAAGAATGACCAGACACACAAAGGTAATGCAAGCATGTGGTGAAGTATGTTAATCAAAGTAAGATACATTTGCTACAATGAACAGACCCCCTGTTGTAACTAGAGGGCCCCAATTATGGTCTGGGGTCCTGTTTTATATTTCCTAGGCTGGCCCCTGGTCCATAGAACCACTTTGATGGACAATTGAGAGTTAACCTAAGTCTTTCTGCACATGCAGATCTCCCATGAACCTCTCTGATCATCTTCCAGACCCTATTCTGTCTGCAGCTTGGGAACCCTCTGCATTCATTTTCAGTTGCACACTAAGTTCTGATTGGCATATTGGTGGGTGCTCCCTTTTCTCCTAGGTATGGCAATTGATTGGGGTACCTGCCTTTGTTCCCAGGAGGTTAGGAGGTCCCTCACTGTCTACCCAGCAAGTAAAAGAAAGGGAAATAAGAAAATAAATATGAAAAGATTTTTATTGTAGAAATATGTGGTAGCATTTTTAATAGATGCAACAGTAGATATGTTACAGTTACCTTCTATTCATTTTTATGTGCCAGCAGGGATAATCCCTTTTGCTTCCATAACACATACAGGATTAAAGATGTAGTGAGGAAGTGTAGTATGAGTTCACTTCTTATGGATTGTCATTTGTCATCCTTTGTGTAAAATTCTTTTATTCCATAATATTAAAGCTGTGCTATTGCCTGTTGTCAGATGTAGTGATCACTGGATAGAGCCTAAACATATGCAACTTAGAAAACATTTCCCTAGTTACAAAGACTTTACTGGTAGAGCAAAAGATATTATATCAGCAATAGTCAAGTAGGACTGTGTTGCATGATGGGATCTGTGAACTGTCTTTAACATGGTCATTGGCAATTAATGGTATAATAAGAGAAGACTTTTCTTCTTCCATCTTAGGTTCTGTTGATAGGGCCAGAAAATTAAACTGACAAAATAGAAATTAACAAGAGAGAAGCATACACATTTTGTTTGATGCTAATGGTTTACTTTTTACATGGATGTGGGTACCTTCATTAAAAAAAAAAAATTACCTGAAGAAGGACTAGATCTAGCGGTATATATACCAGTTTAACAAAGAGCATTATGGAGTTGTGACCATAAAAAGGAAAAAGGAGTTTGGAAACTGATTTAAAAATACGTAGGAGAATCTAATGCAAAATTAGGATTATTTTAGTGATTTTTGTTTTTGTAGATTTATCTTCAAATTGACTGCTCCTTTCAGAAATGAGTGTTCTCTTCTTCCTGGTCTATGGCGGGCATCTTTCTCCTGAGACATTTATGTCATGCTTGCTTTTAGGGAGAAACAGGGAGGTCAGAGATTCTTTCCTACCTCTGCTATTTCTCAATTATTTTCTGTTCAAAATACTTAACTGGCCAAAGTGGAATAATTTGGGTTGGCATATTCTTATCCCTTTTAATACTAAATATTTTAAATAAAAAACTAATGAATTGGGAGCAAAGTCAGCTAAAGCAAAATGCAAACGAAATAGTTTGTAGAATGATAGGAAAAATAAAAATATGCATTTATGTGTTATATTAAATAGTTCACGTTATAAAACATTCAATAATATTAATGTGATTTTTCATTATTTAACTTAGTTTAATATGTTATTTTGCTCAATATACTCATTTAATTTGAACTTTTTTTCATGCTTTTTTCATGCTTTCATCCTTTATTGAGGACGAGAAAGATCAGTTTACAGATTAAGAGCAAGAGTATATCTTGCTCAGAGTAAAAGTAAGATATAGGTTTATACCCAGCAAGCTGCCAGTACCATACCCAAGGAATGAGCCTCCCTTATCTTCCCTTATTGTAACAAAGAACTTCTTAATATAATGGCAGTTGAATGGAGCATACTGATCTTACCTTTTTTAAGGATTCTCTTAAGTTACCAAATTGAAAATGCAATAGAAAATGATCTCCATACTTATAAGGGCCAAATGAAAGAAAGTGTGAAGCTTATAATACATTCTAAAGAAAGACTGAGTTTTGAAACCATTTTGATATTTGCATGTATTGTCTGCAGGGGATGAACATGGCATTTGTTCTTTCCAGAGGATGCAGAAAAAAGGTATGACCTCGAAAGTAGAGAACAGACCACTCCAGACATTGCGTCTGCTGGTACCTAGACTTTCTACCCTCTAGAACTATGAGCAATGAATTCATATTCCTTGTAAGTTATATGTAAGCTAGCCAGGATGAGTTTGTTTAGCTATTATTCTTGTACTCTTGTTCAAATTATTATCATGAACTATCTCAAAAAGACTAGTATTTTCATTCTCTTTTTAATCTTTGTTTTTAATTTATAAATGAGATGATCACACTTCAATTTGCTTAATAGATTATTCATGCCTAACTAATTAAATACATGGATTTTGTCTTTAACTTTTGCCTGAAAAAAAAAAAAAACCCATGAACCAAAACAACAACAGTAGTAACAAAAATAGTTCACTTGCAACCTGGATCAAATATCCTCTTTATTTTTACTATTCTCAGCAGGACTGGAATTGCATTGAGGTAAGATGTAGCAATGCTGTGCTAAAGTTGTTTGTCTTTTAAGGTTCAGTGAAAATCACTGTGAGGTTCTGACCTTTTCTATAGACAGTATGTGTTTGGAGGATATTTCAGTATTTGCTGTGAGTTTCTCAGGATCTTATTATAAATGATTGAGTAAATTTCTATACCCTCAACTTCACGACATACAAAAGAAAATTATTTTCAAAATAATAAATAATTCCCAACATAAAAAATGAGGAAACGCACACAGTTTTGCAAACTACTCAGGAAAAATAGTTCGATTTAATTGCATTCCAAATCTAAATAACTTAACATTTCTGTTGCTGATGTTGATTGTCAAGTACAAATGCACACCTGTGCTCTTTTCTGTGAACACTCAAGGTGATGAAGAAGTGCTGGAAATAGAATTTTCAATTTTTTCATTTCTTAGTGAATACAATGATTAAATGTTGAGTGTAATATTATTATTACACTTAATTGAAAAATAATAAAGAGATGGAGAATGTGCAAGCAATGATCTCCCAGCCAGTGAAGTGCAGTAGGAATAGCAAGGGCTTTGAACTCATAAAGACCTCAACTCTAAAATGAACACAATAATTAGATGTGTGAGTTTGACCTTTGTGAGACTGAGGTTCCCCATATGTGAAATGTACGTTGTAATACCTACCTCATTAGATTTACAAAGAAGCACATATCTAGGGTGGCGCCTGTGGCTCAGCGAATAGGGCGCCGACCGCATATACGGAGGGCTGCGGGTTCAAGCCCGGCCCCGGCCGAACTGCATCAAAAATTAGCTGGGCGCTGTGGTGGGCACCTGTAGTCCCAGCTACTTGGGAGGCTGAGGCAAGAGAATTGCTTGAGCCCAAGAGCTGGAGGTTGCTGTGAGCTGTGACTCCACAGCCCTCCACCGAGTACGATAGAGTGAGACTCTATCTCCACACACACAAAAAAAGAAGCACATATCTAAATGCCTAGCACATGGTGGGAACTCAAAATACGGTATTTGTTTTGATATAATAATAAAGGCCAAAAAAATTTAAATTCTGTACTATGACCTGAATGTGGCCTGCTGAAATTCATGTGTTTATAATCACCAACATGGTAGTATTAAGGGGCAAAGGCATTTGGACGTGATGAGGTCATGAGGGCTCATGATGGGATCGTGGCCTTTATAAAAGGGCTTGACAGAGTTGGTTCATTTCCTTTCATAGTGTGAGAACATGGCATTTGTTCTTTCCAGAGGATGCAGAAAAAAGGTATGACCTTGAAAGTAGAGAACAGACCACTCTAGACATTGCGTCTGCTGGTACCTAGACTTTCTACCCTCTAGAAGTATGAGCAATGAATTCATATTCCTTGTAAGTTATCCAGTGTCAGGTATTTTTTTAAGCAGTACAAACAGACTAAGAAGCTGTATACAAAAATAAATACTTTCCTGTCATAAAAACTTTTAATTTTTATTTTTGATAAAATTATATATTAAAGCATACACCATGATGTTTTGAAATACATATACATAATGAACTGATTACTACTGCAAAGCAAATTATCATAGTGTTACTTTTCTATGGCTACTGTTTTGTAGGGTTTTTTGTGGTGAGTACACTTAACATCTTCTCTCTTAGTAAATTTCAAATATACAACACAGTATTATTAACGATAGTCACCATGCTACACATTATATTTCTAGAACTTATTCATCCTATATAAATGAACCTTTATACTCTTTCACCATCTTCTCATTTCTCCCCCAAACAACATCATACTCTCTGCTTCAGTGAATTCTACTCTTTTAGATTTAACCTATATGTGAGATCATGTAATATTTATTTATTTCTATGTCTGACTTATTTTACTTAAATAAGGCCTCCCAGGTTTATCCATATTATCACATATGATAGTATCTCCTTTGTAAGGCTATTATTCACTTATATGTGTTTGCTACAATTAATTTATTGATGCACTGATGAATACTTTGGTTGTTTGCTTATCACGGCTATTGTGAATAATGCTGCAATGAACATCAAAGTCCAGATATCCCTCTTAGATACTGATTTCATTTCCTTTCGATATATACCCAGAAGAGAGGTGCTAGATCATATGATAGTTCTATTTCTAGTTTTTGAGGAATCTACATAAAGTTTGCCATGTGGCTATACCAATTTACATTTTTTGAAAGTCCAGAAATAAGTCTATGTATATACAAGGCTCACTATGAAATTTTTGAGACAAACTGTGTTATGGTCCATTATTTCACTTGCAAAAAACGCAATCAACAGCATCCTTTCTGATTCACCCATGCAAGTTGCATCTTGCTCAGCTTATCATGTTGCTGGGAGGACTTCATTTATTTACATCTGTATAGATTTTACATTTCTTCATTTTTATATATCTCAAAACTTTTGTAATGACCAACATATGGTCAACTAATCTTTTTTTTTTTTTTTTTTTTGAGACAGAGCCTCATGCTGTCAACCTGGGTAGAGTGCCGTGGCATTACAGCTCACAGCAACCTCCAACTGCTGGGCTCAAGCGAGTCTCCTGCCTCCACCTCCCAAGTAGCTGGGACTGCAGGCACCCACCACAACGCCTGGCCATTTTTTGGTTGCAGCCATCATTGTTGTTTGGCGGGCCTGGGCTGGATTCGAACCTGCCAGCTCAGGTGTACATGGCTGGCGCCTTAGCCGCTTGAGCCACAGGCGCCGAGCCAGTCAACTAATTTTCCACAAGGACTCAAAGAATACACAATAGAGAAATGATATTCTCTTCAATAAATAGTGTTGGAAAACTGGATATCCACATGCAAAAGAATAAAATTTTGATCCCACAATGCATCATTTACTTTAAGTATACGATTAGAAACTACAAAACTCCTAGATGAAAATATAGCAAAAGTTTTCTTGATATTGATCTTAGCAATGTTTTTTTATTTTTTTATTTTTGATACGACACCAAAAGCACAGGCAACTGAGATCACATGAAACTAAAGAATTTCTGCACAGCAAAGGTAACAATCAACAAAATGAAAAGGCAACTTATAGACTGGGAGAAAAGTTTGCAAACCATGAGTCTGATAAGCGGTTACTATCCGAAATATATAAGGAAATCCTGCATCTCATTAAGCAAAACAAACAAACAAAGAAAAACAAAACACACCTAATTTTAAAAGTGGGCAAACCTGAATAGACTTTTTTTTTCCAAAGAAGACAAATAATTGCTGAGCTTGGTGGCTCAAGCTCATAACCCTAGCACTCTGGGAGACCGAGGCAGGTCGATTATTTGAGCTCAAGAGTTTGAGTAAGACACTGTCTCCAAAAAAATAAAAACAAACAATGGCCATCAAGTATATTAAAAGGTGCTCAATAGAAACTAAAACCACAATGAAATATCACCTATTACCAGTTAGGACAAGAAGAGATAACTTTAGATGAGATGTGGAGAAAATACTGTTGACATATTCATACTTTTGATATTATTCATATGCCTGTCTAGTTTTCAAAAGGAAAATATTTTTTAATTGCATTCTTATATAACTAATAATATAAAATTGCTCAAGCCAAAAGTTTCAATAAATTCTAATGACTAAACACAAGGGTCATTTTTTTTTTTAATTCTTATTAACCTAGGTTCTCTGTGGTAATTAACACGTATATGATCTTTTCTTTCTTGTTAAAACCATCTCTTCCCTTGGATTATGTGGCAAGACCGTGTTTTCCAAAGATTGTTGCAATAGCTACTCCCATTGCACACATTTTTCATATGATGTGACTTTGTACTTTTTCTGTGTAGAAGTGTAATTTACATGGCCTTATTCTTGAAATCAGAGAATGATTGCAATCATTTTGAAAATAGTGTAACAGAAGTATGCTATGCAATTCCCAAGGCTAGGTCACAAAGGATGATGTAGTTTCTACCCTACTCTGTATAATGTGTGATTGTAAAACTATCAGTTATAATGTATATGTATGCCAACTCATGGCATAAACTTCCATGCTATGAAGAAGCCCAAACTAGTCCATATGGAGAAACCCTATGTCAAAGTCCTACAATTAGTTTAAAAGAGACACTCAGCTGGCTCCAGCTATTTCCACTCCCAGCTGTCCTAGCTCCAGCCACTGTCTGACTGCACCCACATAAGAATTGCTGAATTAGAGCTACATAGCCAATCCATTATTGAACTTCTGAAGTACAGAAACTGCAGGCAACAGTAAAATTATTGAGTTTCATTAAGACACTAAATTTGGGGTGATTTCTTTCAGCAATGCATAACCAGAACAGACGATTTCCTCTATGAATGCTTGGTCTCCCCCCTTGTCTCTGATCTCTTCTGCATCACAGGCTCCATATTCTTCTGTTGCCCTTTAAGCTCACAGTCTTCATTCTTTGCTTTCTACCTGCTCTTCTGCAGAGATTTATTTTGCTGTCTTGACCGAAATATTGCCAAAGTATCATTAAAAATAGATATAGATACATACATCCAGATTTCCCCTAAGCACTAGAATTTTATAACCAACATTGATTAAAAATATCTAGAGCAGGTTAGTAGGGAGAGTGTTCCAATACAGTTATTTGTTTACTGGCTAAAAGCTCCCTCACAGTCAGCATGTGGTGAACTGGTACATTGTCATGATGCAAAGGTCATACGTTATTGTCCACAATTTTCAGTTAAGATTTTCCTGTTTCTTTATTGGTGTCTATTGATCTGCTAATCTTCTTACAGTGAGCTAATTTTTGACACACCGCTCAATGCATTTCTGCAAAGTTTCTATCACTTCCTCTCTTTACTGGCTGCCCCAACCTTTATCAGTAATGCTTTTTCTCCCCTCAGAAAAAAACATTTAATCCATTTATACACTGCCCTTTTCTTCATGGCATTATCCGCATAATATTGGACTAACAGGCCCCTAATTCTCACTATGGGATACAAAATCATGTCACAACAATGATGAATGCCACTCAGCAAGACATTGCCACACATCAAGATGAACACATTCTGAGACACTGGTCCTGTATATGCCAAGGTTCTGAAACCCTACTGACTTGTTTGTACAGTGCAACGAATGTAAGCTCACATTGGCAAGTTCACACACTTAATTGTCAGACCTTGTACATGATCAATTTCTTTTTTTTTTTTAACAAATATATAGTCAATTTAGTGGTGAAAGGATTGTGTTTTCAACAAATGGTACTGGAATAATTGGGCACACATACATATGCATATGCAAAAACAAACCTCAATCTATATTTCATAGTATATACAAAAATTATTTCTGAATGATTCATGGACCTAAAAATAAAATCGAAAACCATAAAAATTCTGGAAGAAACCATGAAAAATACCTTTGTGATGTTAAATTAGGAAAATATTTTTAATAAGATACTAAAAACATGATCCAAACACACCAAAAAGTGTAAAATCTAATCTTATTGATACCAAGACTTTTGTTCTTCAAAAGTGACTTTTAAGAGAATGTAAATACAATCCATGGAATATCTGATAAGTGATTTTTATCCTGAATAAATAAAGAGTTCTCAAAATATAAGAATTAAAGGAAAAATATAAAAAGAAAGACAAAAGATTTCACCCCTCAGGCAAAGAAGATATGCAGGTAGAAACAATAAGCACCTGAGTTTGATGTTAGGGAAATGCAATCAAAACCACAATGAGATACCAATACACATGGCTAATGTTTAAAAAAAATGATGCCACTTATTGGTAAGGAAGAAGAACTGGGGCTTTCATAAGTGCTGGTGAAACTATAAAATGTAATAACCACTTCAGAAAGAATTTATTTCTTTAGAAAGTTAAAAATGCATCTATACTATAGCACATCTAAATTGTCCACTCCTATTTACCCAAGGCAGATGAAAGTGCACATCAATATAATGAATCACATGATTGTTCATAGTAGTTTATTTCTAATAATCACATATGGGAAATAATCAAAATGTCCATAACAGGTGAAAAACAGTGATATAACCATATTATTGAATATTATTCAACAATAAAAATAATGAATTACTGATAAACACAACATGGATAAATTAAAAACACAATCACCATAACAATCATCATCATCCTGATCATAACTATCATCATTATACCCATACATATGCAAAATTATATACTTTAAATATAATTAGTATTTTATGTCAATTGCACCCCACTTAATTTATAGTAAAAAATAAAACAAACACTTCTAGAATATTCTGATTCACAACTTAACTAATGGTGTCTTTTGAGCAAGTCATTTAATCTGTTTCCTTCTGTTGCCTTTGATCATTTTCTTAAAATTTACTTTTTGTTTTATATTCATGGGATACAAATGCAGTTTTCCTCCACTGATATATTGATGAAGTCAAAGCTTTCAGTGAATTTACCAAAACAATGTACATTGTACCAACCAAGCAATCTCCCTTCATCCACCTGCCTCTTAGCCTCCTCCATCCTTCTGAGTATCCATTGTCCATCATTCTACATTTTGCTTCCACATGTGCACATTATTTAGCCCCCACTTAGAAGTGAAAATATGCATCCTGGTTTCTCTTTCCCTTCTCAACTGAGCAGTAGCTGCTGCTGCTTCAACCCAAACTCAGCCCAAGGTTGGACTGTAGCCCAAAGTTAAACTCTCAAAATGGCACTTTGGGACTGCAAACACAGAGGGTGGAGATTGCTCCTAGGTGAGCAGCATGGGTAAGAAAATTGAGGAATGTGGTTTTCTCAAATCTCAAGGTCAATAGCAGTCCACAGCAGCGCAGTGGGAAACTTCCTAGAGATAAATGGGAACACCCATCACCCCCTCCTCTGAGCAGCGCAGGGGCAGCAACTGTGTCTGTTGATCCCTGCTATCCAAGCACTCAGACGATGCCCATCTGAAGTTGCTCTAGACTCTGATATATGTGAGATTCCCTACCTGGAGTTATGCTTCTGTAACATAACAACTCCCTCTGTTAGGCCTAAATTTCATGTAGGGCATAGAATTCCATAGTGAGATTATAAGACATATTTTGGAGTGTGGATCATGTGGAGACTTTTGTCTTACTGTTTGCCCATGTTTTGGATCTCAGCCAGTCTCCAGCTAAGCTGCCTTGTACCTTATCCTTATTTGCTTTTGGTGCTTCCCATCATTACTTTGGTGTATCCTAGTCTTCACTTCTAGATGATCTGTCCAAAATGTGAGGATCTGCTTAATATTCTGGTTCCTCTTTGTGGAGGAGACATATTCTTGGATAATTATAAGATCAACCATACAGTATATTATTGTATTATTATTATTATAGTCTTAAATAAGTTAATGTCTGCAAACATTTTAGGGTTCAGGAAACATTTCTAAGAATTATTATCTATTCTTAATATATAGGAAGAGACAAGTTCTCACTGGTCTTATGGACCACATTTTTCTTGATGTAATGGGCTCTTACTCATTTTTCCAAGTCCTTCAAACAATAGAAAGAGATCCAACTTGGGGCTAAAAAACTCATATTTGGCATAGCTTCATGCTGGCAACTTAGGAATTTATTTAAAATTGCATATTGTTTGAGTTTTACCTTAAGAGAATAGAATGCCGAATAGAGAGTTTTCTAACCCTTCTGAAAACATTTTTCATGTTTTCTTATTTACTTTGTGTCTACATTCTATGCCAGTATAGTGCTTTTTAGCTCATCAGGACACCTTCTCTATATTCCCACAAATAACTAAAAGATTGGATCCAGCAGTTTTCCAATTGCTAGTTACTAGTCAGAATTTTTGTTGTTGTTGTTTTCAAGAATCTTTTATTCTAAAACTCCTTCCATTTCCTAAGTACCAGAAACTAAATTTTCCAGGGAATGAGTAATTCTTACAAAAGAGAAAATGCCATCAAAGCGCTGGAGATGTGTTTCACTCCAACCCCAAATTGCGGGGCAATAACAAAGAGTCTTCCACACTTTATACAATTCTTTGTTAATAATACCACTGTGCTGAGATGCCATATCTGAGAGACCAAACTAAGTATGCTGGTTTTTTATTTAGTTGAACTGAAAGCAGCTGCATTTCAGTTTGAATTGTTCCCTGAGCTCTCCTGCAAATATATAAAAGGATGTTATAAATAAGTTAGGAGTTGATGATTCTCATTTGTCAGAGAGGGCAGTCTAAGTAAAAGCTACAACAGGGAAAAACGGAAGCAAAATATTAGGAAATCTTTCATAAGTATAGGGTGAGTTGATCATTCAGAAGATATTCTCAAGGAACCTGCAGAAATACTTAAGATAAGGGGCATCTCTTTGGGGGGCAAAGAGATAGAAAGAAGGAGATAAATCTTCTCCAAGATTAGATGAAAGATTTTCTAACTTAATCTTTCGCATCAAGAAATTAATTTTAGCACTCCATGGCAGCTCACGCCTTAGGGGTGTATGTGTCTGTGAGTGTGCTTGTTTGTGCCCATGTGCAAATGTGGGGTGTGCACTATATGAAAGGAGTGAAGAATAGGCAGAGCATTCAGCTCTCACCTGTTCTCACAAGACATGGCTCCATACCCTGTACCCCTCAGAAGCCCTGCAGTCTCAGCAGAACCAGGTACTCTCTGCAAACCTTGACATCCATCTTGTTCTCAGGCATGTGAACTCATGTTCTTTCTTTGTGAGTTTCAAGTCTTCATTGGATTATCAGTTCCATTGTTACATTGTCTGAGGTATCTTTTCTAATCTCCCATTTCTGACATGGGAATGTCCTCTTCTGTATTCCCACAGCACTTTATGCATGCTTCTGTGTGCCCAGCCGTCTTCACAAGTATCTTCAAAAATACCGTAGTTGGGTGGCACCTATGGCTCGAGGAGTAGAGCACTGGCCCCATCTACCAGAGGTTATGGGTTCAAAGCTGGCCGCGGCCAAAAACTGCAAAAAGAAAAAAAAAAAAAATACTGTGGTTGACTTTCTCTGGGCAGAATATTTCGAAGACTGGGGTCACATTTTATTTTCTTTGTACTGTTGATGCTAAGACAGCATTTGGCACTGTAGCTGGTGTTTTTATAGTCTTGCAGAATGAATGACTAAATAAATAAATGAATAAATTAACAACCCTAAGGCCTTAAGAATCAGAGAACAAGTGAAATGCTTCAGGGAGCTTTAATGAGCTGGTGCTGGCACTGCTAACACAGATGTTGGTTTACTGCCCTGGCCTCTGGCAGCTACTCCTGCCCTTGCTGCCAGAGCAACTCATGTCCCTGGGCCAACCCTGAATTGCTGGGGAGTCTGAGCGGGTAATCACTTGAATGTGCTTTTAAAAAGTTCACAATGGAAGAGAGAATCAGCAGCAGGAACTGAACCAAAATAGGATGATTGAAATAAGATGGTCAAGGAGACGTTAAATTTGGGTAAAAGAGACGAGGCAATGAAAAGGTCAAGAGGGAAAATATAAGAAAGAGTTGAAGAAAAAGATGATGTAATAAAGACTAATATTTCAAAAACTTTTATATTTGGGGAAACATAAGAGATAAAACATATAACATAAGTTACTAAGTTATTTTTAAGGAAAATGAACTACTGGAATAATTCTTGATAAAATTTATAATATACAAAATTTGGTTTGCTCAATTAATAAAAATGCTTTCCTTCATGCTGTGATATTTCAGAAAATAGCCAGTTATTTTAAAAAGACGAATTTCTCTGGAAATTAGTGTCCATCATGGAATCATGTGTCAATGACCACATGTTCCCATTATATGTTTCTGTATTAAAAAAAATCATCCCCACAACCCAGATTGAGTGATTTACAACAGCGACAACAGCAACAAGAATCATTTTACTATTATCTCATGGAAGTTGAGGGGCTTAGCTAGGCTGTTCTCACTTGGGTCTTTTGTATGTTTGTCATCAGAAAGTGGCTAGGCCTCCAGTTTCCTAAGGGACACACGTCTGGCACCTGGGTTTACAAGACGCAAATGCCTGGAAGCTGGAACAACCTATTATCCCTTCCTATTTCCTTGTAGTATCTCCATATGCTTTCTCCAGCATGGTGGCTTCAGGTAGTATTTTTCCAGGGTAGTTCAGAGCTCCAAAGTTGTGTATGTCCCCCAAAAGGTATATTCTTCATGGCTTCAGAAATCATGCAGTGCCATTTCCACCTATCTGTTTATTGAGACATTTACAAAGACTCAAGTTCAAAGGGAGCTGACATACACTCCACCTCTCATGCATGAACATTTAAAACCATTGTACACATTTTCAAGTACAGATTAACACACGCTCATACACACACAAATCCAATTCCTGTAAGCTTTCAATTACTTGGGTGTCATGAATTTTCAGTATGCTTCAGACATGCTTTTAGAACTGCTCCATCCTGCTAATGTGCATGACCTCTATAAACCTTTAAATGGAACTTTAGAGAGTGAAAATGGAAATAAATTAGAATAAGATAATAAATTCTTCATTGCCTATTTTTGGAAAGACCAATTCCTGGAGATATTTTATCAAGTGCATATGATTGCAAAGGGATTGAGATGCTCATTCTGACACTCCATCACCAGCAAAGGTTGCTTAGGAGAGAGAAACTGCCAGCTGTTTGCATCCAGGGGCTTGTTGGACAGGAAAACTGATTTTTTCCTGGTCCCCACTTTCTCGAGATCTGCTGTAATATCTCTGGCCAGATTCCCACAAGTAGAATTTCTATTTATGCTTTATTTTCCACTCTCTTCAGAGAAATGACTGAAACTGCTATCCCTCCACTGCCAATCGAAATAAAACCACAAAAGCCAAAGGAGTCACTGGGCTTACTTTCTTTGAAAAATATCTAAGATCATTACTATTCATTGATCTGACTGCACATCCCCTACAACGGTGCTCTCAGCCTTCAGTTTTCTATTATTGTTCTCTGAGGACTTCTACTCACATCAAAGTTTAATCCACAGATGTACAGGATATACTGTGTGTCTCTGTGTATAGTATATGCTTATCGGTGCCTTATACATAAAAAACAAGGTTGTTTTTTTTTTCACCTCCAAGGACCAACTTTTCCTCCTTGGGGGTGTGATCACATTTGTTTCAAATTCATGTTCAATGGGTATATGTTTAATCTAATGGTTTAATTAACTAAAGTGGCAAATCGGAGCTACTATTGCCATCTGAGATCTGAAAATTTTAAATGACTTTTCCCAGGTTCTTGTGTGTAACACATCTATACAATCATGTTCTTATACATACATAAATATCTACCTATAAAATATAGGGTACTCCATAAATGCTTATATAAAGAGATTTTCCTACTACCCACCAAGGCTCACAAGAGAAAAAAAGAAGCTCCATAGTTCATATACTAAAATTTATCAGTGAAAACTAGAATTAATGTTCATAAAGAGAAAATTTAGAAATAAGGGAAGTGAAAACTATTGTTTGGTCTTCAGAAATATAAAAACTCTTTTAAACTCTATTCTTATTCTGAATAGTGGTTTTTGAGAAGAGCAAATTTCAAAAAGGAGATTTAGTTGGTGTCACAACGTCGTGCATGTCTTAAACAGGAAAGCAGTATACTTGCAGCCACACTTCCGAAGCCCTGACAACACCATGAACAGCCATGTTCTGGCTCAGGGAGGTTTTGAAACCAGACAGTTGGTGATTATACCATGAGCAATAAGGAAGACTTTGACCTGTAATTTCCCTCCCATGCAGGAGAGGAGGGTGCTGACATAAGATTGTCAAACCATGTGTAAGTTGTGTTTTGTCTTATAACTAGCGTGTGTGGATATGTGATGGTAAAGATCCCCAGCGTATAAATGTATGCATGTTAAATCTGAGGTGGAGCTGAGCATCTTTAAATAGCTCTATCTAAAATGTTAAAATTCAACTGAAGGTAAGAGAAAGACATATTTAGAATAAAATGGAGGTGAAATAAACAGTCTAGACTTCCAGCTTCTAAAGCCACCAGCAAGTCCTTGATATCCCTTATACATATAAGGTAAGATTCTTTCATTGGCAAACACCAGAGTTTTCTCCATGGGGAGGATATCACCTTTGTTGAAAATGTGTGTAAAATAGGTACATGTTTAAGCCAATAATTTAATTAACTAAGATAACATTGGTATCAGTTGTAATATCTCCTTTTTCATTGATGATTGAGTTTATTAGGTTCTTTTCTTTTCTTTTTCTGGTTATTTAGAGAGAGTCTTGTTGATTTTGTTTCTTTCCAAATAACCAAATTTGTTTTGTTTATCTTCTTATAACAATTTGGTATCAATTTCATTTAGTTTTTCTCTGACCTTAGTTTTTTTTTTTTTTTTATCCTGGGCTTGGTATTGGTTTTCTGTTCCTTTTCTAGTTTTTTGAGAAAATTCATTAGATTTTTGATTTTTGAACTCTTTCTTTTTTAATTGTTTTTTTTTTTCTCCTGGGCTTGGTATTGGTTTGCTGTTCCTTTTCTAGTTGTTTGAGACAATTCATTAGATTGTTGATTTGTGACCTCTGTCTTTTGGACATAGGCTTTTATGGCTATGAATTCCAAATGGGGAAAGGAGAGGTCAAACTATCACTCTTTGCTGATGATATAATTTTATATTTATAAAACCCCAAGATTCTGCCAAGAGACTTCTGGAATTGATAAATAAATTCAGCAAAGTCTCAGGTTGCAAAATCAATGTACAGCAATCAGTAGCACTTCTATATACCAACAGTCAAGCTGAGAATAAAATCAAAGACTCAATGTCTTTTACAAAAGCAACAAAGAAAATAAAATACTTAGGAACATATTGAACCAAAGAGGTGAAAGACCTCTAGAAGGAGAACTACAAAACACTGTGGAAGGAAATTGCAGAGGATTTAACAAATGGAAAAACATATCATGCTTATGAATTGACAGAATAAACATTGTTAAAATATCCATGCTACCTAAAGTGATTTCCAGAACAGATACAATCCCCATTAAACCGCTAATGTTATTTTTTTGTAGATCTAGAAAAAATAATTGTACACTTTGTGTAGAACTAGAAAAGACTTCATATAGCCAATGTAACCTGAAGCAAAAAGAACTAATTAGGAGGCATCGATTTATCAGACTAGAAGTGACATAGTATAAGGCTATAGTAAAAAAACGCCTTGGTACTGGCATAAGAACAGAGACATAGACCAATGGATCAGAACAGAGAATGCAGCCATCTGGTCTTAGACAAGATAGACAAAAACATACACTGGGGAAAAAAAATCCCCATTCAATAAATGGTACTGGGAAAATTGGATAGCCACATATAGAAGACTGAAATAGGATTTGCACCTCTCACCACTCACAAAAATTAATTTACAATGGATAACAGACTTTAAGGCATGAAACTATAAGCATTGTAAAATAAAATGCTGGAAAAACTCTTATAGATAGGAACTTATGCAAAGAAGTTATGAAGAAACCCCCAAAAGCAGTCATAGCAACAACATAAATAAATAAATTAAAAAGCTTCTGCACAGCCAAGGAAATTATCAATAGAAGAAATAAACAGCCTATTCCTACAGAATAGGAGAAAATATTTGCATACTCTGTATCTTTTTTATTTCTTTATTCTTTATTTATTTTGAGACAGAATCTCACTTTTTCACCCGTGGTAAAGTGCCATGGCATCATAGCTCTTCACAACTTCACACTCTTGGGCTTAAGTGATCCTCTTGCCTGCATGCTGATTAGCTAATAAAGGTCCGATAATCAGAATCTAGAACAGAACTCCAACAAATCAGTAAGACAAAAATCAACCCAATTAAAAAGTAATCATTTGGGTTGTTTCCACATCTTTGCAATTTAGTTATTTGAACTTTCCAAAACAACAGAAACTTTTCAAAAGAAGATAGACTAATGGCTAACAAACATATTGAAAAATGCTCAACACCTTAATCATCAAGGAAATGTAAATCAAAACCATTGTGAGGTATGACTGCATCACCTAATTCCAGTGAAAATGGCTCTTCTGAAAAAAGTCCCCAAACAACAACAACTGGCGTGGATACAGACAGATAGGAACACCCATACACTGTTCATGGAATTGCAAACTAGTATAACTTCTAGGAAAAGTAGTATGCAGGTAACCTCAAAGTAGACCCATCATTACTAAAAGTAGACCTATCATTTGATCAGAAGTCTGACTACCAAAGGAAAAAAAGACATTTTATAAAAATAAACTTGCACTCAAATATTTATAGCAGCACAATTCACAATTGCAAAGATGTGGAAACAACTCAAATGCCCATCAGTCCTTGATTGGATTAATAAAATTTGATATGTCTCTATATTTACATCTGTATCTATATCTATGTATCTCACGTATTTCTAGTCAGCCATAAAAATAATGGTGAACCTAATACTTAATATATTAACCTAGAGGGAAGTGGAGACAATTCTTCAAAGTGAAGTATCACATAATGGAGAAACAAACACCACATATATTGACTATTACATAGAAAGCAATTGATCACGACATAGGTGCCGATATGCAAATAACACTCATTGGAAAGTAAGCAGTTTGGGAGGGAAGGGGAATAAGCAAATCCACACATTGTAATGGGTACAAAGTACTCTGTTGGGTGCTGGGCATACAGTCACTTGGACTCAAACTGTACAAAAGCAATTTATGTTACCAAAATGTTTCTACCCCTGTAATACTGAAATATAAACAAACAAACAAGGATTGGAAATTAAAAGAAAAACACACTTGTAAACACACTGAATCATCTTCTCAGATCTGAGAAGTCTTTTCAGACTGCTTCCTCACTCACCCAACAGTCAACCGCTTCCTCCTCCATTTCTCCAGACACCAATGTACCAGATCCAGCTGGCTACTCTAGGAACCCTCTTCCTTTTAGACTGCTCTTCCTGGTTCACACCTACACCCATACGATTGTAATCCCCTAAACAGTCAATGGTATCTTGGTTGTATCCTTAGTTGAAAGCAGAGTATGTTCAATCAAAAATATTTTTGAAGAAGGGAAGGCAAAACCAGCAGGGAATTTTAAGTTAGTTTAGCAGATTTCTTTGGCACAAACCTGCTACAGCCTTACTATCAGTCTCTGATACTCTGCCATTCACACTTAAAAGACACCAGCACTGAAATCAGGCAGCAGAACCATTAACTGGACTGGTGTACTTCTCCCACTTGTAATGATGTTCTATCACATCACTCTCTCCCTCTTTCCCACACAGAAAACTCTGGAGAAGAATGCTACTGTGCTGTATTTCAAAGGGAGGGGAATTTCTGTTTAGCTGAACCCCACTGGTGTTTTTGTGGTGGCCTTAATGCCTTTGGAGAGGCAGTCCTCTTCCTCTACAGGACAGAACTTGTCTCACTTTCTATCACCAACCCCTTTGACTTCATATAGAATTCCCGAATTCTGATAAACTGTCATGTGGAAAAATGGTAAAGTGATTTATGCTCAATTTTGTTGGAAGGAAAAATGCAAGGGCTGTCAGTCTGGGTCTCAAGAACAAATGAGTTACAGTTCATGAGGCAGCTCAATAAGGCTATCATTTCCCATCAGCTCCCATCACTGACAGCCAAGATTTACTAGCTGGGGAAAGGGGAGGGGGCTGAGATTTGGTGCTATTATTCTATCAACGGGGCTCATACAGACAAGAGGCTACCATGAATATTTGATGGAAGCATCTTCCCAGAAACGCTTGTGAAACGTAGGATTACTTTTCTTCCATTTGCCAGGAGGCTCTCCTCTCTATTCTTGCGTGTCTCTTTGAAAAATGACCCCTTGTAAACCACAAAGGCATTTGTGATTGTTTCTTTTTGCTGCTCCGGCTGGTGGCGTGCTTCTCTTGGCAATCTGTGCATGCGGGACACTAATTCATTTTCTTCCATCCTCTTAGGACGAGCAAAGAAGCCCTTGTCTACCGAGATGCTATATACATTACATCTGTCATTATCTATCTGACACAGTGGCAGTGAGTGTACAGCCTTCCAGCCCCCTGTGTGCTCAGAGAAAACAGGCTGTGATCTGTGGCCTTTCCTATGTTCGCCAGGAAAACAAAAGGTGGAGAGTTGGAGTCAAACTCAGAATAGGTGTAGAAATAGTTCTTGCTGATTTTCTTTAAAGTAGAAAAACATAACTGTAAATTCTAAAATATCATGTGTCTCTTTTCTTTGACACATTTGTTTTCAGTGGGAAGGGGACTTTGGGAGAACATATCTCAGTACATTTCATATGGGTAGAGTTACTTGTAAAAGAACACACATTTAACATTTGCTCTTTGGAGCTAGGGAAATGTATTTCTAACATCTCTAGTGGGAGAGTTAGCATTTATTTTGTATTAAAAATCGTCTGTTGACTATTCCAAATACATCTTAAGTGTTTCATCATTCGCCCAACTGTGATCTATGGTATACTAATTCCACTAATTCTTGTGTATGACCACTAGTCTTTCTCTCACTGTGAGTTCTTTAATTTATTAGCAATGTAGTAGATTTGAGATTGCCTCTACCATGCTAAGCAGTGTTGAGAGTCCGTCAGATGGCTTGTAGAATTAAGAATGCTAAGGTGGGATAGACACTTTCAAGCTAAGGGAATAAAAATGTTGAGTTTTACCTTGTTTGTTCGCTCATCCAGCAAATATTTTATTCAGCAAATACTGAATGCAGGCACTGTTCTTGTTACTCTGAATGGGGTTACTTACAAGTTAATCAGGAAACACAAAAGTAAAAATAAATTATCATGAAGAACTTTAGAAAGTCATAAGTATTTTAAGAAAAAAATCAGAAGGAGGTAAAAGAGAGAGAGTGGGTATTGATTTTAGTTTGAGAGTTAAGGATGTTTCCCTGAGGTAATGACTTTTAAACTGAAATCAGAATGACTAGAAAGAATATGGCATCCATACATTTAAAGGAGGGCATTCCCAGAGAAGGAAATAGTGAGTGCAGTGAGAACTGATTAGCTGTTAGGGAAATCAAAAGAAAAGTCACAGGCCAGACCGCACACAGGTCTTGGTTAATCATTAACTTGTTCTAGAGCAGAAGCCTTCAGAGTTCCCTTCCTGGCCCAGGAAGTCAGATACACTTAATAAGGTTTTATTAGAGAGGAAGTGGATCCTGTTGGTGAGTCTTCTCAATAACCATCATAGCTCATGTTTAAAGGGCGTTTACCGTGCATCAAACGTAGTTATAAATGCTTTATACCTGGGTCATTATGAAAGTTTTGGGATACACAAAAATCAAGAAAGGTAAAATCTGCATGGACAGAAACAAATGAAGCTCTCCCAGCACCACCAGTAAGCTGAGCCAGTTGGCACCTGCACAGGTGAATCTGAAAGGATGCTGTCCACTGTGTTTCTTCTAAGTGAAATGAGGCACCAGAACAGTCTGTCTCAGAACTTTTGGTGTAACCCATGTATGTGTCAAACCTTTTAATGTGCACAACAATCAAATGATGTATTTTTATTAACCCTACGAGGAACAGAGACACCAAGACTTTAAATGGGCTTCCCAGTCTCACAGACAGTAAGTGGCAGAGCCAGGATTTGAACCCAGGTGGTTTGGCTCCAGAGCCCGGGTCAATATTGGGAGATGTGAGAGAGGAAATAAAGGCATAGAGAGAGTCTTACCTGGGTATTTTTTATGAACTTATTGTGAGTGTACAACTTATATCACTTAGATCCAAATAGTAACAAAGTGTTCTCATTTTCTCAAATGCTTCATTCATAGACTTAACAAATCTTTTATATTATAAAAGTGTTAATGCCTAACATTCTTTACGCCTGAGTGATCTAGTATGATTTGGTTGGTTCTTATAAATCTAGTCTTTGGAAATAAAATTTCTAAATAAAAACACTAGCTTAAATATAAGTAGTTTCTTCATAATTTTTAAATTTAAAATCCCCAATGGAAGAAATACTTGTTTTATCACTTTCTAATGTTGAGCTAACTACAATATTGAGTTTTAAATGATATGCAATAAACCAGGTGATTTTTTATTTTTAATTTATGCGGTTTTGTCTTTCTGTTTTATCAACCAAGATACTTTCTTCCTGAACTGTTTCTGTGTGGTACACTCACAGAAATGACATGCTGAGTGTTGTATGGACTTGTAATCTGTATACTTTCATTTGATGACAAAATTTCATTCGTTAAAGATAGCAAAAAACTGAAGACCCTCTGTAGCATCAGTTGTTTCTTCTCATACGTTCAGATGCCTTGATCAGCTACTCCCTCTAAACCCCACGTAAGAAATGACAGAAATGAGAACTTTTCCAAGTAAGCTGGCCTTCAAAAGTTATAAATGCATATTTTTCTATCATTACAACATCAGAAAACACTGTAGGTTTTTATTTATGAAATATAGTATTGCTCAAATTGATAATTAATAGATGAGAATTCAAAGGATTCTAAGATTGTGTCCATTTACATAAACATACGAATGCTTTGAGAGCATAGAAGCATTGCTGAATAGAAGTTTCATCCCCCAAAAAGGAATTCAGTGGGAATGAGATTTCTCTTGGCACCCTCTTCTCACACCAGCCACTCCAACCCCACAGCAAGTCCCCTTGCCTCTATCAAGGTATATCCAGAATCCCACCACTTTTCTCACCTCCACTATTGCCACCTTGGCCCAGGCCCACATTATCTTTTGTCTGGCTTCTCACTGATCTCCAGCCACAATTTTTCATGCAGAATCCAGAATGATCCTTTTAAAGCAAATACCAGGTCCTGTACTTCCCTGCTAAACATCTTCAAAAAGCTTTGATCTCCTGCTGGCAAGTTTGTAATAGCTATAAGGCTCTCCTGGAACCGCCCCATCTCGTCACTTTTCTCCTACTTCTTACTCTACATTTAGCCACCCTGGCCTCTAACACCCCAGGCTCACCTGTCTCAGGACTTTCCACTATTATTCCCTCTCATTGGAATGCCTTTCCTCTGGACATACGCATGACTGTCTGAGTCAAATGTCTTTTTTAGTGACTCTTACCATGACGACCCATTTTACAACAGCAGCCTCCCTGAACCTCTGCACTCCCAATCTAGGTGACTTCGCTCTATTTTTTTTACATACCCTTTAACATCTTATATCACACTATATAACTACATACTCTAAGGTTGAGATTACATACTCTAGAAGGTGCGATTCAAAATAGGGTATTCTTTTCTGTTTATGATATATCCTCAAGTAACCCCATGCCTGGTTGAGGATAGGTACTTAATGAATATTTGTTGAATGAAACAATTTTTGCCTTTGAGTTTAGGATATTCATCAGTTTTATTAGTTTTATTTTTACCAGTTATTTGACGGGAAACCGTTCTGTTGTGTGTTGCTACTTTATTGCTTTTAAGTCTTTTGTTTGTTCCTTTTCCCGATCCTTTCCTTTTCTCCTTCCTCCTTTACGCTCTTAATTTTTTCCTTCCTCACTTTTCCTATTTCCTTTTTTCTTACCTTCCTCTTCTTTTCTTCTTTCTCCTTCTTCTTTCTTATGTCATTTAGTAATATGGAGCAAAAGTTAGGTGCCATGTAGATGAATCAGAAACTCTTCTTCCTGACCTGCACATTGGTTCATGCCTTTAATTCCAGCACTTTGGGAGGCTGAGGTGGGAGGATTGCTTGAGGCCAAGAGCCTAGAGACTGTCAGGGGCAGTGGGGTAAGACTGCATCTCTGCAACAGATAAAAAATATAGCCAGGCATGGTGGCTAAATGCCTAAATGTGTTTAATTTAAAATGTCCCAGTTTCTCATGAGGCTGACATAGGTGGATTGCCTGATACCAGGAGCTCAAGGCTCTAGTGAGCTAAGATCACACCACCACACTGCAGCCTGGGAACAGAAGGAAGCTCTGTGTCAAACAGAAAAGAAAAAAAAGAAAGTATTCTTTCTCATAGAGTTCATAGTCTCATCCTAGAAATTTGAAATAGAAATTTGCCATCTTGGGTGAGGAACTGTGGGTTAAGGTGTGTGCTTTTCTCCAGAGTTCAAAGTGAGGTTTAGGAAAGTGTCCTAGTGTGCTGAGGCTTGAGCTAGGTTTTAGAAAATTAATAAGAATTTCCCCAATGTATAAAATAAGATGGCTGAATTATAGGGATTACTTGCTGATCTATTAAGTTTTCTTTCTTAACCATAGCTAATGGTAAATTCTGATTTTGTCAGTAATTTGTGTAATTTTAACTGACAGTTCTTCAGCTTTGGAAATATAAGCACATGTGGATGCAACAAGAGACCCATTGTCATCATATTTAAAGAGGGTATTTGGCCATGGGCTCTAGATGTGGCTACCCAGTGAGTAGCTGTTTGAATATATATGCTGTCATTGTTTCCATCATCTGTGTATAATAATTGGAAGTCTTAGACAGAATTTGACGTCTTAGAAATGAAATCAAAATTGAGCTTGATAATCCCCATCAAACAGTAATAATTGTCCGAAAATCTCCACAATTTATTTTTCTTCTGCTTTTAGAGTGTTGCCCACCCCCACCCCCCAAATGCTTTAACTTATGAGTACTGGCCCACTCGGTTTTAGAAAAGAAAGAACAGACTACTTGTACCATTGCCATTTTATAGCTTGTGAAAGAAAAAAAGTCACTACAGATAATTCAGGATCCTTCCATGATCAATTATTTCTATTTGAGAAACTCTGGTTCCTCTGTAGATTCTTAAATGTGTTTAATTCTCCTGAGAGATAGAGACATAGAGAAAGATAAAGAAATCGTGTCTCATCTTATAAAATATAGAAGTCACTGCCATTTGTTGTCATCCTTCAAGATCCACCTTTCACAGCTCAATTTGTGGACGTTTCCTCACATTTCCTCTCACGCAGCATTCAGCCATTTCCCTTGATGGTATCACCAAGTGACCTCCCTGTCACTCATTAAATAACAGTTTCTCAGTCCCTGTCTTTCTTGCTGTGTCAGCAGCATTCAACACCAATTCCCACACCCTTCTTCTTGAAGCATTGTGTTTCCTTGTCTGCTGGGACACACCCACCATTTGGTTTTCCCCTGGGAATGCTTCCTGAATGTCTCCTTATTAAATGTGTTTTTATTACACAGCTGCTAATTCCTGGAGTTGATAAAAGCTTGCTTCTACTCCTTTTCCCCTCCACACTATTCTATGTGTAGAAAGCATTCACATTTGGAACTTCAATTGCCACTTACTAATCTACTCAGTTGCAGTTTGGGGAAACTGCATCTCAGAATGCTCTTCTTCTCTGAGCCTTAGAATTACATGTACACGTACAACATGTTACTAGACATGTCTTTTCAAGTGTCTGATGCCATCCCATCCCCAACGTTAAAGACTTAACAAACAACCCCCGAGTTACTTTTTATTCTACACATTGACTCTAAATCTAAGTGCTAATTTTTCACCTGCTCAGTATCTCTCAAATCTAACCAATCTAATCTAATCTCTCTAATCTAATCTACTTGTCTCTATCTCCAATAACTACCATCATCTATTTTTTCAAGGACTTCTGCACCAGGCCTACTCATGAGCTTATGTTCTTTATCATTATTTCTTTACACAATAGACCTGATGTATTTTTCAGAAGCAAATCTTATAATGTCAGGGTTTTCCTCTTAAATACCTTCCCACTGTTCTTAGGATCCATACTAAGCCTTCTAAAATTCCTCCAAAGTCCAGAAAGTCTTAATTCTAACCTCTTCTCACTTTTGATTTGTTTTTGTGTTTTTTTTTTAAATCAAATCTATGCTTTGGCTGTAACACAAACGATTAATTTATATAGTATAACAAAAGAACAGCCATCATGACCAATTAAACTGTAATACACTGCTGGTTTATCACATGGATTAAACTGCATTATGACTTTAGAGATATAAAAGTTTTTTAAAAGGAAAGTGCATCTTGCAAATGATGAAATGGTGTGGTATTTCTTCAGGTCCTCTATGCTCTGTCTGTGTTCTACTTGCTAGCTCTCTCTACTCCTGTCTGTCAGGGCTCCCCGGGCAGCATGCTCTGAGGAAGATTTGTGTACAGAATATTTACTGAAGTGTACTCTCAGAATCACCTTGATGGCTTCAAAAAAAAGCAGTTTTGGGTAGAGGATAAAACTGAATTGTGCCACAATAAAGATCTCAGACAATCCTACAAACAACTTGGGCTACAATACTTATTTTGCCGTATGCTGAATTGGATAAGAAGCCTTGACCTTTTAATCTCTGTTTTATCTCTGCATCAGCAAACCAAGTGCCTGGAGAATGAGTGTCAGCCCTGGAGTGAGTTTGGTCAATCCTGGTGGCACACCACAGCAACAGCAATAGTCCATTATAGCTTTTCTACACTTATAATAAGTTAAGGGGGAGCTTCCCTGGGATTCTATTGGTCCTCATTTTGGGAGAAAAAACATACAAGAGGAAGACTTTAGGGGGATAGACTTACACCTCTTTGCTGTAGTTGGTCTCAAGGCCGTTATTAATACTTTCGCCAGTAGTCCTGAATTTTATTTGCCCTACACTAGTACTTCTAAAAGTCTAGGTATCTTGCCAGATGATGTGTCTCAGATTTTCCTACCTGAGAAGTTTGAACATCTAGTTACCATCCCTTTCTATAGCCATGTCTGCTGCACTTTCTACTTACCATCAGAATCGGACAAGGACAAGGAAATACCAAGAAATGTACCAGTGGATCACCAGGTATCCAAACAGGCTATTCCTTGATCTCTTGTGTAGTATCAATGATATTCCAGTGGCCAGTGTCCTTTAGCCCTTCCAGGATGCAGACTGCTTTCTTTGTTTGGTAGTCCTTGAGAACAAAGAATGTTAAGTTAGTGGGCAATACCTAGATTATGAGATTTAATGGGACACTTACTCATCCTTTGGTGGAAATAATTCTCTCTTATAATCAAGACCTGCAAATCTGCAGTGTTCTTAATTATGAAGATGGGTAGCACAAATTCTCAAAATAGATCACTGGAATTGATGGTAGGTAGATCCATTGCTACTCAAATCCTTAATTTCCAGACCGTGTATTCTACCTAATACAAACACACAGTGCCATATCCTAGTAATTTATTTAATTTATACACAGTCTTCCTTTCAGGGTGTCATCTAGCATCAAACTTAGACAACTATGCCTTTAGCAGGCTATTAATTCACTCTGTAGAGCTGGAAGCTTCTGGATGGTTAGTATATAATAGAGCCCATGGATCTCATGGTCCACATCCTCTTCCACCTCTTCTTTTCCCTAAAGTGAGTTTGTTTTTCCCACATGGCCTTATATAGAATCCTATCTCAATGAATCAAGAATTATAAGTCCTCAGACTTTGCTGCTGCTGAGTTTCTGTAGGCAGGAAAGAATAACCTATATCAGAGCATGTGTTAGTTCCAATCAAGATGAATGTGGCAGTTTAAAATGTATCTAAACATTCTTTAACACTCCTCCACCAAAAAATGGAGTGTAAAATTCTTCTCTTAAATATGTTATAGCTTTAATCATTTGCTTTTATACCTTGTGACAAGAATTAAATTATGTGACTTACAAAGTTAGGTTAGAAAAGGTAACACAGTTCATGCTTGACTCTCTCTTGCTTTTCGGGCACTTCTCTTTGGACCCACCATCATGCTTTGAAAAGGTCACACAGCTTAACAGAAAGACCCCAGAGGAGTTTGGCCACAGATTCAGTTGAAGTTCAAGCTGAAAACAACCAGATGCCTTCCTCCTGAAGAGTGAGGGAGAGTCAGTGGAGCAGAGAAGTGTTGCTGATTTATTTATATATTTTTTTATTACTTTTTCTTTTATTTATTTATATATTTTTTAAACTTAATTTTTACTAAATCATAACTATATCTGTTTATGGGGTATAATATGATGATTTTATTGGGCTGGCTTCTTCTTCCTAAGAAGAATATGTTCCACTTCCACCCAGGTAAACATAAAAGATGTAAAGTCTTCATCTTTTTTATGTCTGAATAGTATTCCATGTTATACATATACCACAATTTGTTAATCCATTCATAAATTGTGATTTGGCAATTATGAATTGGACTGTAATAAACATTCTGGTGCAAATGTCTTTATTGTAAATTGATTTTTGGTTATCTGGGTAGATAATAATGGAAAAAAAAGTATCTAATATACTTAATACTATTAGGAAACCAATATATAATCACTTACACATTCATATGAATGATAAAACACAAATATAGTCCAGCAAGAAAGAGGGGACAGGAGGGAGAGGGGAGGGGGAAGAGCAATTGGTGGGGGGGGAAGGCATTTGTTGGGATCTCGTCTAATGTGCACAATGCAGGGGTACATTTCAAAACAACTAAGAGTAAATTATAAATGTCTTACCACAAAAAGTAAGTGAGGTGATGTTTATGTTAATCAGTTTGATGTAAGCATTCCACATTGTATATCAAATCATCACATTGTCACATTGTACCCCCAAAATGTATACAGTTATGATTTAATAAAAAATTAGATGAAAATGTAAATAAATAACAAAAAACTAAAGCCAAATACTTAACAACAACAACAACAACAAAAAGAACTTATGTTATTGAATTAGGCTTTTATTTTATATGTAGCATATTTATATTATGTAACATGTTAAAGCATATTGACTGCAAGAACATGAATTTCTGTCTTCTAATCTTGTTTTGTGTCCAAATAGAATTCCAAAGTCAAAGACAGATAAGACAAAATAATTTCTCATTGAGAGAAATGGTCAATTTAGAGATTTTTGGAAATTGAAGAAATTGAATTTTAAGAATTTTTGTATTAGGAATAAGTCCTCTAGATATTTTTATAAAACTGCTTAAGGATTGTTAATGAAAGAACCGTAAGCTCTGTAAAAAAATTTAAAGATGTTTATTCTAAACCGAATATGTGTGATGCAGTAAATGTGAATTCTCCTGTGAAAAACTGTATAATATATGTCTTTAAATAAAAAAACAAGCTGTAGACCAGCCCTACATAAGATGATCCCTTACGAAGCATAAAACCTTTTGGAAGGATACATACAAAATTATAAATAATTTTTATGGAAAGGAATTAGGATCTGGAGAGAAAGAGTGAGATTTTGTTGCTGCTACCCAGCCCCCCTGATCAATGATGCAGAGGCAGCATTTCAGAGGAAATGATTGATTTGAAAGGGTATGGCTGACATTCCCTCAGACATTTCAGCAAATTTATTTTTTCCAACAAGGCTTATATAGGCACATAACTTAATCAACAAGCACATGATTTAATCTTATGACATAATCAATAAACATATGACTTAAACCTGGCCCCAGACCTTTCACTGCCTGGTACTTCCAGGTCTATGGATAAATCAGACTAAGTGATGACCACTTATGTAAAACTATCCTTATCAGTGGCTACGGTTTAACTGGCTTAACTGATAACTACTTTACCAAAGTTATTTTTATGCTAAGTAATAATCCTTTAACCAACCATTTGGAGGTAGTTAATCGTCTTAAGGGAGTAACCTGGAAAATCCCAACAGGAGTTTTACTTTCTAACTCACAAAAGACTTTAAACTTGCCTTCACAAAATGGGAGATTAATTGACCTTACAAGGGCACAGATGACTGTGCCCCTACAGATTTCCTTCTTGGTTTTTCCTCTTTTTTTCCCTTTGAGCTTTCATATATTACTTTAATTATAACATTAACTTAATTAAAAAAGTATTTTTATTCCATCACCTCATGGAATAAAAACTTTAAATTTCCCTATTTCTTTGGTTTGAACTTCTAGAGTATTACCCCCAAATGAATTTTATTTTATGTTTTATATCTCAGGTCATTCAATATTTGATCCCCTGTGGAAGAAAATGTTTTCAAAAGAATCCATAAGACTTCTCCAATGTTTCCGTACTAAAACATTCAACTATTTTTTGTCACAGTTATCATTCAACTATTGTATCTATTGATGTTACGTAAGATTCCAAAACTAAGTTTGGAATCTTATATAACATCACTCTGCTTCTGATTAACACCTATAATATTTTGCCATAGCAACAATGATTTAAAATAATGCATCATTGACTGAAAACTAATTGCCAAGAGTTGGGACATTTGAAAAAGACAGAGAGAAAGAGAAGATAATCAACCAAAATAAAAACAAAATTCAGGGGCTGTTGCCAGTCTTGGCCCTCCATCAAAGGCTGTTTGATGACAGCCTTTGACCTCTTCCCTGCCCTTGCAAAAGACATGTGAGAGTGCCAGAATGTCATTTATTTGGCTCATTCTTCCTATCTGTATTGGGAAATTTATTATTTTGTTAAACATTCATTAAAGTTAACACAAAGAGGCCATTTTCATTCAATTGTATGTGCATTCACAATGAGGGGTTAAAACCCTTTGCACCATGTAACTGCATGCACAGTTGTGGAAAAACTGCAGGGCACTAGTCTTGCTGAGAATCTTACTCTACCAGGTTGCTGCTTACTGAGGTGTGTCAGGACCTTCACCTTGTTTGTTATTTTATTCTCATTGTCTTGAAAGAAAATACTTTGTTATTTTTTTTCTCCATGTCGCTTCTATAAGAGTGGTACAAATATGAGAAACATTCTTTCAATTATTAGAACTATTTCTACTGGTCGGTACTAGTTTAGGAATTTGGATCCCCTTTGAAATGGGCAAAATATACAATTTTTATAACATTTTATAAAATGTCAGGTTGTATATATTGGTACTTATATTCTACAGGCAACAGGGTCTTTATGACATCTTGGCATCTAATTTTTATGTATATTATAATATGTAAACCCCTTTGGGTCACATAACTTGGCCTTGGGTGATCTGATTTCCACCAATTTTTCAGTGATTTTCAACCAGGAGTGATTCTTTTGCTAGAGGGACATTTGACAAAGTCCAGAGATCTGGAGGCCTGGGAATGTGATAATTTGTATTGGTGGGTGAAAAGCAAGGATGTTGATAAACATTCTGTAATGTACAGAAGAGCCCCAATAAGAAAAATATCAGGTTAAAGGCAGGGTGCAGTGGCCCACTCTGGGAGGCCAAGCTGGTTAGATTGCTTGAGCTCACAAAGTATGAGACCAGCCTGAGCAAGAGTAAGACCCTATCTCTAAAAAAAAAAAAAGAAAGAAAAAAATGCTCTTGAGTCCAAGAGTTTGAGGTTGCTATGAGCTATGACATGACCCCATGGCACTCTACCAAGGACAAGAAAGTGAGACTCTGTCTCAAAAATAAATAAATAAATAAATAAATAAATAATGAGATCTAAAATGTCAATAGTGCCAAGGTTGAGGTACCCTGGAAGACTTTTAACTCCTTCCACTTGCCACACCATACTCAGTCTTTTGTCTGAGATCATTTGCCATTTCCACTAAAATTTCCTTTTTCTAAAATGCCCTTCGCTTTGGACCACATGGTGGCGCATGTGCAAAGCATTTCCTTTGGGGCGACTCTATCAGTGTTGCATAGGACTCTGCTGAGAATAGCTCCATTGCAATGTTTCAATATTTACTGGCATGTATGTACATCCTGCCCACCACACCTTGAACTCTTCAGAGCTACTAAAACCCTGCTGCCTAGTAGATGGTAGCCACTCAATAACTCTTAGCGTTAATAACTATATAGAGAGTGACATATAGTTATTAATAGAATAAAGCTGAATGTTTAAAGTTTCAAATATATTTGAATTTTGCTTGATGCTTTCGTGAAAGAAGGACAAAAGTACCTGATACCAGTTTTTCTTGTGATGGATCCAGGAGGTTGGCTATTATGAAATTGAAGGGAAATGACCTATTCTAGAAAATAAAATTCTAGTCACAGCAAAGAAGAACTCTCCTTGCAAGTTAAATCAGGACCTATGGAGTTGCAGGTGTTTTCATTATGCAGAAGATATAAAATACAGTGATTGAATGGCACTTTGGTATCACAGAGATGATACAAGAATAGTTCATAGAATCTTAATTGCTTGAACTCTTCAAGCATTCTGTAATCCTGCAGTCATTTTATCCTGACTTCTGCTTAATTGTATCCCATTTCCGCAGGGCATAGTAACTGTGGAAGCTTCTCCAGGGCTGAAAGTTTTTAGATGCTGGTGAGTTTGTGGGGGTGTAAATGACACTCATTCTCTCCATTCCTCACCCTATGGCATATACTTACATTACATACACCCTCTGTTTCCATATTTCTCTGTGAAGTACCATCACCTCTCCACGTCTTTAATTTGCCCTTTGTACTACAGTAATTCTGTCATATATGTGAATGATCTAGTACATTAAATATGGTCACTTCAGTTTCTCTAGGTCATGAATGGACTTTCAGTTTCCACTGCAATGCTGCACACTGTGGACTTGTCAGAATGCCTGGTCTGCGTTCAGGCTCTGCCTTTTGTCAAATGAATGGAACTATATACCTTAGGCTTCAGTTGCTTTATAGGTGAAATGAGGCATTGGGATATATGATTTCTAATAACTCATAGACGTATGTTCCATCAATTCTATGATTAGCGTTGGTAAAGTAAAGCTGTTTGCATCTCCCTTGTGAGTATAAGGGTTTGATCCTGGCATGACCATAAGCCTACTTGATTCTTTAAACAACTCATTTTCAGACCTGAATGAGAACTGCTACTTTAACATCCACCCAAATGAATTTACTTTCAAATAATGACCAAGACCAAAAAATATTCATCAATTCCCTTTCATAACCAAGCAGGAAATGCCCTTTCCTTTCTTTGGAGGGAGCGTCCTCCTTCTTGCTCTGTATCTAGCCCCTACAATCCATATTCAGGAAGCCCAGCTAACACAGAGACACTGCTGTCCCTTATCTGGCTAGCTGATAAATTCAATCTCCCTGTGAGCCTATTGTGGGATTTGGTTATACTTCCACGGAGTAGGGTCAGGAAATATTGAGCTTGATGGATAGGAAGCTACACATTTGCTGTACTCGGATGTTTTTAATGTGTCATGAATCATTTAGTTTCTACTGGCTCTCCTGGCTCTGGGAGCAGGAATGGAGGTCCTAGCTGTAGATTCTAATTTCAGGTTAATTTTTGTTTTTATAAAAACAAATGCCTGCTAATTATCCCTATGTATAGTGGACAGAATTTAAAATATCCTTCTCTGTCCTTACCTGCTTGGATAACTTGTGCAAAAAGATAATTGGCCTTTATAAAGATTAATTGCTGTTGAATGCCCAAACTCAAACCTGTTCAAGCCTCCTCCTTATATGTACATAAACACGCTTGAAGGGTAATGAATTATTAATTAAATAACACCTTCACTAAGTGAAAATAGATGCGTCAGGCCACCTTAATGACTATGCTCCATTATTTTCAAAAGCAACCTCACCCACGTTTAGGGAATTCTCTCAAGGAATATTTTTACATTTAGGTAGGCCTGCTGAATATCTTGTAGGAATTCAGATAAGAGACCTAGTTTTAATATAAGAAGTATCTGACTGCATTTTTATGGTAATTTGCGTTTTATAAACTATCTATAGTGTGCTTTTAATATTTTTCATAAAATATCATTTAATCTGACATCAGTACTTTTGGGTTTTTGCAATGGTTGCATTTGGGTAAAGAACTATTTGAGGCATAAAGCAATATCTAAGCAAGTGTCAGGAGGTATCCTGAGAAATGAATATTGTGTTTCAGCCTGAGTCCAGAATCCCTTTCAGGGGTAACCATCTAAAGCTATTAATGAATAGAAGCAATAGAGATCTATATGCTATTCTTGAAGAACTAAAAATAGACAAACTTACAGATTAAGGGGATATCAACAGGTCATCTTCCAAGTTGGGCTAAGGGTGCATACAAATAAGCACCAAAGAACATTAAATATTTGGGGGCATGGACAATGCTGTTTATGTGTATACCTTGTGTGCAATTCATCCTTCAATGAAAACTTTACATGCATATACACATACACACGCACACACATCGAATTTGAACTTGTGAATCATTGTGGTGTTTTAATGAGGACATTTAATATAATGTAACTAAAATAACTGTTGGCATAGTCATGACAGTTTAAACTACTTAGATGATGAACTATGTGGTGCTATAGATCTTATCAAGAAGTGTTAATTAGGTTTGGACTATAAATTGTTCACAAGGCCAGATGGACCATGTAGGTCTTAGTTTTTGGTTAGATTGTTTTATTTTGTGTTTTTTTTTTTTCTGGAGAGACAAAGTCTCAGTTCATTGCCCTCGGTAGAGTGCCATGGCGTCACCAGCTCACAGCAACCTCCAATTCCTGGGCTTAGGCGATTCTCTTGCCTCAGCCTCCTGAGTAGCTGGGACTACAGGTGCCCGCCACAACACCCAGCTATTTTTTTTGTTTTGCAGTTCAACCAAGGCCGGGTTTGAACCCATCACCCTCAGTGTATGGGGCTGGCGCCCTACTCACTGAGCCACAGGCATCGCCTTTGTTTTTACTTTTTATCTAGAACAGCCAAAGAATAAAGTAATTTAAATTGAATAAATTTGATTTTTACTGGATGTAGTCAGTAAACAATAAATTCCAGTATTAATCTTTAGCTTGCACTGCTAGTTTTGAATTTTGTTATAATAAGTAAAAAGATTTGCATCTTTAAATGAGAAGAAAATAAAGATATTTTCTAATATTAGCTCCATAGTCAATTGACTTTTTTATTTATTTTTGAGACAGAGTCACTATATCACCCTCAGTAGAGTGATGTGGCATCTTAGCTCACAACAACCTCAAAGTCTTGGGCTTAAGCGATTCTCCTGCCTCAGCCTCCCAAGTAGCTGGGACTATAGGAACCCCACCCAACATCCAACTTTTTTTTGTTGCAATTGTTTGGCTGGCCTGGACCGGGTTCAAACCCACCCCCCGTTGGTGTATGTGGCTGGCATCATAATCACTGTGCTACGGGCATGGAGCCTCCATAGTCAATTTAAATTGTTTTATTCCTTTCTTGTTTATCTCCATTATCACACATCACAAAATATGACATTTTAGTTTCTATGATCCACTGAACTGACCATTTGGAAGGCTATTATAAATGGAATCAATTCCTGACCTAATTTTCTTTTTTGTTTCACCTTTATCACAGGGAAAACTTCACAATTTGTATGTCTGTGTATAAATACTTTCATGTTTTCTAAATACTAAAAGCAGAGCATTTTTAACACTCAAAACTTTGCTTATTTTAATCTGAAAACTTCCTTCTTGTACATGCAGATGAGAGTGACAGTTTGTTTATTTATTTATTTATTTTTGAGACAGAGTCTCACTATGTTTTCCTTGGGAGAGTGCTATCACATCACAGCTCACGGCAACCTCAAACTGTTGGACTTAAGCGTTTCTCTTGCCTCAGCCTCCCAAGTAGCTGGGACTACAGGTACCCACCCCAACGCCCAGCTACTTTTTGGTTGCAGTTGTCATTGTTTAGCAGGCCTGAGCTGGGTGGGCTCTAACTGCCCACCTCCGTATATGTGACCGGTGCCCTACTCACTGAGCTACGGATGCCAAGCCAATAGTGATAGATTTTTGATATCCAAGTGTTTATGATTAAATATTTTATTCTGAACATTAATAATCCACATCAATACTGCCCTATAACAACACATTTTTATTAGTAATATAAGTCTGTAGTTATAATTTTAACTTTCAATTTTGTAAGAATGATGAATATTTTTTGACCAAAACCAAATTCTTTATAATAGAAAACAAAAGAAGAGACACTGCTATTTAATAGATTCTCTATATCTTGATAAGAATGTTGTTTCTGAGATTGAACAAGCATTTAAATATAGTAGAAATATGAAATTATAAATTGGCAAAGATAAATGAACCTTTTTGTACAATGTTGAATTTTAATTTCATTTTGACTCAAATAACTTTTATCCGCTGAAGGAATAACTTTCCTTAGTTTTCTTTTCTTTTTTATTTGAATTCTACCATTTGCTTACCTCCTTGTACTTAAAAATTTTAAACATAAGTGATTCAAATTGCTTAAGGTTTGTAAATCTGCCACCTAGGAAGATAATGTAAAAGTCAGTAATAATGCATAAAGACTATTTAACCCAGCTATGCAGTGGTACAATAAAAAATAAAGACTAAAACATGCATCAGTGAAACCAGAAATGGAAAGAATTAGTTAATATAACAGAACCTTTTAGCCAAGCATACTATCTGTGAAATAATTTTATCATGATTATTCTAGGCTTCTCCACAAGAAATCACTTATCTATATTCATTGAAAGAAAAGCCAACCACATTATCTGAAGGGCTCTAGTGAATTTATATTTATTTTTTCATTTTATTTTAGACCCATTGATTTTTGTTCCTGGCAATGTTTTTTCTTTTCCTTTTCTTTTTTGTTTAAATAGCATACCACAGCAGATGTTTAAAATGCAGGATTATGATGTAATGGATTTTCTCCTTGCCTTTAAAATTCACTAAGTCAAACAATTATATTTCCATAGAAGAATTATTTATTTCTTTTACATAATTAGTTAGGTGATTGATCGATGGAGACTATACTCATTCTAATTTTGAAGGAGTGCAAGACCCTGTCTGGAGTATTGTTTGTATTTCTTGGTTTCCCATTTTCAAGTAGTTACTGCTAGTGGTGCTCCTGGAAGGCAGAGGGAACACAATTATGGTTGAGAAAATGTATGGGTAGTTGAAGCGAGTGAACATGTTTAATTTAGAGATAATATCAGTAAAATGGAGAATTAGATAAATTTCTTTAAATATGTCAAAACCTACCATGGAAAAGAATGAACAGATTGTGGTCCAAACCTACAATTCTCAAATGGACACAGATCAGTATTGTGATGAATGTGTTAACAGTGAGAGTCAACAAGAGCAGTGAGTCAAGGGAAAAGATGGATCTCTTGTACTGAATTTTCATCTGTCATTGATGTGATAAAGAGATGTCTTGGAAGAATTGTTAAAATCTCTTCTCACACTTAATTTTATACATCTGAAATTCTATTGAAATAAAAGAAGTCATGTGTGATGAATTATTCCTTTCTCGACCATCAGTTTCTTGACCAGAGCACTGTTCTACAAAGTGGGGTGAGCCTGTCCCATGGGCGTGCAAGACATCAGTCCATGAGATGGAGAAAGAAAACATTGAAACTCCTATTGGGGCTTATTTTGTCTACTTTTCAAAATTTTTATATATTTTGATGATCATTATCATATTAGTATAGTTACCCATGGCTGTAATCTATGAAAATATATATAAGTTTTTGAAATATCAAAATAAACATGGAACCTTTTTATTGACAGGGCTGTACAAATGAAATTCATTTTGGGGGCTATTAAAATAAAGGTGTGAATGGAGAAGAAAGTTAGTTTAGAATAACTGCACTGGAATGTCGATGACAGAACTAGAGAACAACTCAAAAACACCTTAAAATGTAGAGTATTAAGTTCTTCAGTTCATGCAAAGAAGGCTATGCTAGGATTAAAAACTGTAAGAATGCTGAAAGGACAGGCCTTGTTAGGCATATCAATGTTAATAATTTCATACATTGTCACAAAATTAATTGTGTATGTAAATTGGGATGCAATTTAATGGCATCGTAGATGAAACAAATACCCTCTCACCTCTAGGGTCATTCTACCTCTAACCCGAAGTTTTAACCACAATTAGTTTAGTGGTTTGTGGTTATTACCTGCTAAGCAGTCGTTCTCCATTAGAATGAATATAAAGCACATAATTTATCACAATTAGGCTTAATTGGCTACCTTAGGCTCTGTTCAATAGATGCTAGCAACAGAGACAGCAAGGACAGCAATTCTCATCTCAGTACCCAGAAAGGATAGTTTTAGGTCATTTCCTGCCACATTCTCTGATGGATGAGCTCTAATTTCACTCTAAAGTACTCATGCAGAGGGCACTCATAGCTAACAATGCCGTATTTTCTTTTTTCTTCCTAAGAGTTATTTACTTATCTTCATTTTCTAACCTCAGCTTCTTCCTCTCTCATCTTTCTCTAGAAATATTTTCTGTGCCCTCCCCCCACACACACAGTTTCTGATGTCAACCAGGAGGCTCTAATCAAGTATTGAATATAAGAGACAATTATGACTCTAACGGAATCATATGGAATTTGCATAAATATATGTCAGTCTTACTTTCATATTGGATTCTGAAAGAATTTTTTTCTGATGGGGATTAAAAAGAGAAGAACATTTCAAATGTTTCAAAAATATCATTTTAAAAATTCGGGATCCTTCCACTATTAAAGGAAAAAAAACAATCATTTTTGGATGATAATATAGAGTGCTCTTAGCAGAGTTGTTAAAAGTACTGTGATTTATTGGGCAAATGTTGCTGAAATTTTGTGTCATCTTTATGATCAACAAGTGTTTCTAGACCACTTAGAAACGAGAGAAAACAATGAAGCAGATTATTGGATAAGGGGTACGGACTTTCCTCATCTGAGGGAGACTAGTTCTTTTATGTCACACACTGATTAATACATCTAGCCCCCAAATATAGTTTTTAAAAGTGTTGATTTCTCCTTCGAGCTTACGGAAGACAAATTATTCACATAAATGTATATAAGCAAATGTATTAGTATTAAGCTGAAAAAATTAGCAAAATAACTATAAAGCCAGAAAACTCCAGTCAATGATATTTAGGAAGTATGTTATCCAGAGGCTATGTTAAAGACTGTTCCTAAATAAAACAAAGGAGTTGAAAAGTATTAGGTCAAAATACTTAGTTCTTTACTTTTTTTTTTTGGAGTTGCTGTTTTACGGGCTGGCTTGCACATGTTCATGTAAATTACTACCCAGATTATACTGACACCTGTGTTTAGTGTAGACAATTGTTACATTAAAAGGATATTTTCAGAGAGTTTTTAATCATAAAAGTAATTAGATTGAACTGGGCCCTTACTTTGGACTTGGGTTCTCTGAATATAAATGACAGCAATATAAATAAAATCATGGAGGGAAAAGTGGCAATGTCTTTTGCAGAAAATATCATTGCAAACCTCACTTTTCCTATGATTGTGCTCTAAAATGTAAATAGGTAAGAGTCTTGTTTTAATTTATGTTCTAAGTGTTCATATTCACATTACTGAAGGTGAACGGTATTTTGTAATTAAGCAAATAACTCTGATTTCTATTGTAGCTTAAAAGAAGAAAAATCAATTGATGTAAACTATAATGAATGGTTGTCTTTTTTAAAACTGGAAAAATCTATGAATGATAATTTTTTTTAGGTAAAAATCAGTGTTTTGAGAATCTTATTTTCTGCAAGCATTCTTGGAGAATTTTTGATTTATTGCTATTGTGTTATTATTTCACTAGGGTTTGTGGGCATGTGAGTTGAAGGAGGGGGTACTGTCTTGACGTGGATTGAAATGTCTAAAAAACAAAATGTGAATTTTATTTCCATTCAGCTTCTTTCAGCACTGACTTCCCTTAACATTTAAAACAAATGTTGTTCTTGTTAGTTATTGGATACTGCATTTAAAAACCTCAGACACTCAACCTTGACAATATTAAAGCTAAATAGAAAAACAAGTTACCAGAAGATCCAAATGAAGCACAGCATTTTGTCTATTTATCAATCTATCTACCTGTAATTATTTAGATTATTTTAAATCAAGCATGCGTGATCATCTTATCACTCACTATCATTTGTGATGAAATGTGGTTTATAAGGTTTGAACTTCTCCAGATTATCTATTCATGTTCTGAAATGTGTATGTAATGTTCCTCTTACAAATTATTGAGGATAAATGAATATACTTAATTCTTAATGAGCATGAATATCTTTATTGTTTAGAAATGGTCCCGGTAGAGATGTTGATTGCCTGCAAAGACTTGACCTTCAACATGAGCTGCCCAGCACTCATATATACGTGTACAGGCTCTTGTCAGATAAGAAAGAGAATTTGAGATGAAACACCTGAAACAAAGGTACTTCCAGCTGAAGTGTAAACACATTTAACAAGTACAAATAGCTTTCCTCTAGTTTTAGAAATGATATTGAGCACTTAGAGGAAATGAGTAAGTGGAAAATGAATAGTTTATACTTCAGAGAAGCCCTACCACTTGTAAACAGTGTTCATCAAGAAAACGCATCCGTGGAAAATGGCTGTGATTATTTTAAAGAAAATCTCCGGAGTTCCTGTTTAGTATTTTTGGTTTCACTTCTTTTAGAAATGATTAATGTTTTCTTGAATATAAAAGTAATGTTTACTATAAAAAATGAATAAAAGAAAGGATAACATTTTCCTTTTATTACCTGCTAATGATAAGAGTTAGAAATGTTAACCAGTGGGTGGATATTTGCATATACTTATTTAAATACATGCACAAATATGTACACATGCATATGTAAGGTAATAGACGTCCTTCAGCTTGATTGGTCCGTGACTAACAGTCTTCTGAGATTTCTGTAGTAATCTAAAAATAAAGATTGTATTGTGTCCTACTGTGTACTCTGGCCTGACTCCGTACAAGTGTCACTATTTTCTTATGCTAAGTGTAGTCTTGCAGGGAGGAGGGATGGGGCCACTGTAATAGCAGTGTTAGCCATTAAGTGACTTTTCTTTTCCTTCTGTACACATACACCCTTCACACACAGACACACACACACACAGCCATGCACTTTTTATGATATCCATATATAATAGTGCATATTTATTTCTGCTTTTTGCTTATTTCTCTTAGTACATTTTGGGCAGTTTTCACGTCACCATATATAAAGCTCTTTATTTCTCTCACAAACCAGGGAGTAGTGTTCCATTTCCTTAAAACCCTTTCCGATCCTGTGTCGGACCTTGTCTCACTAATGATTTTCCTGTTCAGCTCCATATGTCTGAAGATGTCCCACACATTCTTTTTTGTAGCATTTGTTGGCCCACCTTGGTTTCAGAGCCTCCCTGACAGGTTTCCTCCTGTAGGACGGGCTCACGGCAGCACAAGGTGCAGGTTATATTCTGTCCAGTCTCAGGAGATCACGTGTTTTACGTGAACAGGTGATTGTAGTTTCATTGGCATGATTGTGCTTCTAGGAAAGTGGCCTTGCCAAATAAATAAGAACTGGGGCGTATGTGGATTATTTAAAATGCCAAAATATATTTTCATTTCTCCTTTTTGGTGATCATTCCATTGTTTCTGGGGTTTTGTTATTACAATTCTGCAGTAAAAATAAAGATCTACTTACCTAATCATATACATATGCAAATATATGGCTGTATGACCAACTGATTCTCATATATTTGCAGAATAAATTACTAATGTAGGATTTGACTATCATGAAATATGCACAATCTAAATTTTTTTAGATAGGAAGATTTCCATGTCTTGGTGCACTGATAAACCCTGCAATTTATCAGTCCCTTAGTTTGTTTGATCTAATATCATGGGACATATTATAGTTTCATGTTAGAATTCACAGTAATATCTTTGCATATGATTGTTGGCCATTCGCTAACTTATATATCTTTTGCCCACATTTCTATAAATTACATGTTTCTTCTAAAAACAAACAAACAAACAAATTACACGTTTCATTGGTTTATAGAAGTATTTTATACATTATTAATATGAGTTGTTCATTTGATTGCATAAAATTTCTTATTGAATGCCATTTGTCTTTTTAATATGTTTATGGTCTCTTTCATCTTTATAAATTTTGTTGCCTCATTGTAATATTAATAATTTTATTATAATTTTAGTGATATGTTACACATTAAATTTAGGAAGGTCCTCTCCATTTAACTGTTACAAAAAAACTCCTATATTTTCCTAATAATTTCCTAGTGTGTCTATTTATTTTGAGGACCTTAATTTCTCTGATTTGTTGTGCTAGATGCTATAAAATCAGACTTTACTTGCATTAACATATTTAAACATTTAGAAAATTACCTGGGATATTAGAAGCTCTCACTGAATTTAATTTTATTTATCTTTCGGGTCAGGTTAAATTGCAACTCCTTGTATCTCTGCTTCATGTACACTTTCTCCATGGGAGGTGGGCTAAGTAATAGAGTGAACCCTAAAGGCAAATAAGCACCTAGATTCTAGCACTTTCTTAGCCAGTGGCTAGTTAATTTGTAATCCCTCTAGAGTAACTTAATGTTTTAGACCTTAAGTTTCTGCCTGAGAAGTTGAGAATCAATCTCCTTGCTATTTCTCTAATTGTCACCTCACAAGCACTGGTTACACAAGATATTTGTTTACTTTAAGAAAATGAAAGTGAAATACATTAGAGAAATGCTGGATTAAAGAAACCTAAACTAGTGATATGCAGGTAAAAGAGTTGTGTTTTTGCCTCTTAGCATGAGTCTTCTGCATGTTAAGAGTATGTGTGTTAACCTATGTGTCTTAATGCAATATTTTCTACAGTTATCGACCTCTTATCTCCCTCAGAGCATCTATTAAAAAATGAATATCCTAGGGACTCTAATTTGTGAAAGACTGGGATAAATGGGTCTCTGAGTCCCTTTTTTTTTCTCTAATGTTCTAATAATGGCAGAACTTCTGAGGTTAAGCCATGCTATGATATGCAAACTTAGATTTCTCAAGCCATTCCACAGAATATTATCATTATTAACACCCTACTTCCAACAATTACGGCATTTCTCACAATGGCCCCACATACCCAGGTCTGAAGCGTTATTACTTCCATTTCGAGGGGCCAGGCAAGGTGCTGAGTATTCAGAGACACCTAAGACCTGGTATCTTCCTTTAGAGCCCACAGCACCTGTGCTGTATGTGGGGAACACGATTCATTTTTAGTTTTACAGCCAAATCTGATTTGTAGAATCACTTATTCGGTAACCTGTGAGCATGAAAGGTGCGTAAAAGTTTAATATTGCACGATGCTAAAGAGATTGTCTGTTGCTTTTTAGATAATGACTATTTTATTTTTTGGTAGGGTAAGAAGTATTTATGCTTTGTTGTTAGTCTCTAAATTGGAACATAAGTTGCTTCACTGTTGTATTTACTTAAAAGAATTCTATTTTCAGAGCTTTGTATTTAGTACAGCTTATGTAAATTTATAGCACATACATTTCTATGGAAGTTTATTGCAAAAGTTAAGCATGTAATTTCCTGATATATTTCAGTTATTAAAAAAGCAAATGAACTATGTGATGAAGGAACCACTCTATAGATCTATTCTGTGACTTTATTATGAGATAGACTATAAAATATCCAAAGAAAATATAAATAAATTGGTGCAGCAGGTTTAACATTTTTTGTTGTTGTTGTGTTAAAACTCTAGTGGAAAAATTAACAGGTTCAAGAGTTGAAAAGAGCACCATTGTTTTTACATGCTGAATGATAGGATGAAATTGTAGCTGTAGGCTACACCTTTCTCTCCCCTGTGGATTCTGCAAACAAAATAACCCACTGAGGAATACTCTCTCCTCTTGATTGTCTTTGTGTTGTACCAGTTATGATAAGTGAGACTTAAGTTTTGCTTACATTCAAAATAAACTACTCTGCAAGAAGAAAAATGAAGAAAAAATAGAAAAAAATATACATTCTAGAATCCTGTTAGTGTCAGGTAGCATGAGAAAAGCCATAGGACTATCATGTTTTGAGGAAATTTCCTTTAAGACTACATCTAGATCTAACAGTTTCTCCTGCTAAACAGGAGATTTGCATGAAATCTGGTCATCCTACTTTCAACACTGAAGATTGGAAATAAATGTGTAAACTTGGCCCTCACAACTGTCTAAGGGGAGCATGTTTTCAAGTCTGAGCATAGTCTTGAATGAGCAAATGCAGAAAAGGGAACTCACAGAGTCTCAGTTCCCAGCTATAATGTTACCACCATTCCAAGAACTGAGAGTTCCATTTACAGGACTTTGTGTCCAGAGACTCAGGCCACTAGACAAACATTCTCTGCAATTTAATGGTCTATAGTTAGTTAGTTGATTTTCTAGTTTTTGATCCCAAAGGCAAGTTCATTGTAGGTATTAAAATTCCCCAACTAATATACTATTTTAAAAGGTTTATTATACGTGTTACAACTTTCTAGGCCACTGAAATAAAGAGAGGAAGAGTCCCCAAAGACAAATAAAAGAATAAATCTACTTAGACCATGGGGACTGATGGGCTCGGACATTCCCTTGATTTCAATTTCAATAGTCTGAACTAAGTTCACAAAAAAAAAATCTAGTGTCTGACTCTGCAGCTGACATGCTACTGGAAAAGTATCATGAATTGCATTAGCACATTACATTAAAATGTGACATTATATCAAAAGATTATAAGGTTGCAAATCTTTGACATAATACCTAAAAAAATTGTGGGTAAGTGTCATGTTACAATCTTGGGCTATCGTGAATATAAGTTGATTAGTAATCACAAATGACAACTGAAAGGGGATAAAAAAATTTTCTTGACACCTAAGTGATGATATTGTTAACTGTAGTCTGCATAATTTTACTTTTAACAGGTTTTTGTCCATAAGTTTGCCTTATGATCCATGTTTTCATTATGATGAAAAAAGAAGACTAGAGTTAAATATCATGTTCCTTCAAATTTATTTGTCATGTTAATATTTCTTTATTGGCTTTTTTTAACTTAGACTGATGCAACTCTCTTTCATCTCTTCCCTCTAAAATTAATTCACTGCGTCATTGGGCTAAGGTATATCTTCTACAAATTAGTTTTAGTTTGACTTTATTTTGTAATCATTTTGAAAAATTTCCATTTTTCACGAGGCAAGTTTAATCTGTTTATATTTATTATCATTTATTTTATATAGATATATGCGTTTATGCACACACTCTTATTCCTATGATCTTTCCTTGTTTCCTCTTAACTACTGCCATACTTTGTGTTGGATTAGTAAGTTTCTCAATTCTCTTATCTCTTTCACTGATTTTGAAGGTCTGTATTTTATTTCTAGTCTTTTTATCTTAATATATTTGCTTACTTTGCTGACTTATGGTAGGTCAATATCACTATTCTTCCCAAATAATGTGAGAAATGTATACTTTCTAGCCATGGCTTACCCATGCAATCCTTCTATTACTATTTAGTATTCTAATTCCATTCTCTCATAGTAGTTATTGTTTCTTTTCACAATGTTTATATATTTACATTAATCCATAAATTAAATGGTTAATTTCTCACAATTCTGCTTATATTAATTTTCTAACCCTTCATTTTGAGTTCAGTTTTCTTATTAAAGTACATATTCTAAAATTTTCTTAAGTGAACATTTATAGATGGTAACGTATTTTCAGCTTTGAAAAATGTCTTTAGTTATCCTTCATTCTTTTCAAAAATGCCAGTTGTACAGGGTATGAAATTCAGGATTGGTAAATTAAATATTATTTTCATTTGGAACTATTAACTGTTTATCCTTTATTATTGCCAATAAGAAACCTGCTATCAGACTCTTCACATTTTTAAGAAGAATTATATACTTTTTCTTTTCAATTGCCTTTAAGATTTTTCCTTCAAATCCTTTCCTTTCATCCCCTAAAATTTCATGGTTTCTCTAAAATTGTTTTTTTTTTTTTTTTTTTTTTTTTTTTAGTTTAACTGCTTTGATCTTGGCATACCTCTTCAACTTGGACTCACATGTTTCTTCAGCTCTGGAAAATGATTAATCATTTTCAGTATGACTACTGCCTCTGTCCATTCTATCTATTCTGGCCCTCTGGAATTCCTATTAAATGGATATTAGACTTACTTTTTAGATCTGTTTGACTTACCCACACTCATTTTCCTTCTCTTTAATTTGATGCATTGTGGGTGTTTTGTGGGGGACTTCTACTCTCTGGAATTTTCCCTTCCTTTTTCAGAAGTGTGTTTTTAAATTTTTTTTCTGGTCATATTTTATTCAGTATTTCTAGGTGTTTGCATTCTGGGAGACCGAGGCTGGTGGATTGCCTGAGCTCAGGAGTTTGTAACTAGCCTGAGCAAAGGAAGACCCATCTCAACTAAAAAGTAGAAAAACAAGAGCAACATTGTGTCTAGTGCCTGTAGTCCCAGCTACTTGGGAGGGTGAGGCAAGATGATCACTTGAGCCCTAGAGTTTAAGGTTACTGTAAGCTGTAATGCCACGGCTCTCTACCCAGGGTGACTGAGTGAAACTCTGTCTCAAAAAAATAAATAAATAATTTTTTAAAATTTATTTTATATTTATCATTTTATTTATATATATATTTATTTTATTATGTATTTTATTATATATAATTATATTTGTATATTTATTATGATATATTTAATTTATGACATATATATATTTCTAGGTGCTGGTAATAGAAGAAAGAACATTTATATTAGCTCAATCTGCCATGATGTTAGATTTCGTTGAATTCTGTGTAAGAAGTATTGAGTCACAATGTGAATGTGACCTTATGCTATACTGAGACAATGTCTAAAGCCTCTGAACAACAGTAAAACATGTCTAGTTTCTTGATCCACAAAAATCAACCTGGCTTGGAAAAATAATGAAAGTAACCATTTAAAATGACTGGGTACAGGCAGAATTACTCTTTAGTGTAATTTAACTGTAATGGCTTCATTCTGTGTGTGTGTGCAGGCAAGTGTATTTAGGTGTGTAGATACATGCATGTATACAGAAAAGTTGGTTTCTTTCCAAAACTAGCAAGTTTGAGGAGATGTAAATGATGCTATTTGATCAGTCTACTTTTCTTTCATACACATTTTGCTTTTCTCCTAACCTTGACCTTCAAAGCTGTTCATATTAAACTGGTTTCTTCTTAATCTTTTTCATATTTTATCTTCTTAATTACATTTAGAACATTTATAACATTTCTCTTTCTCATACCCTATATTGGCTTCTTCATTCAATTTATATTTTAAAAAGTTTCCTAAATTATGGCTTTTTGTACCTATTAAAATTATAAATAAATGTTAAAACTATCATATGGGAATTAGAATTACAAAACGCAATTCTGCTACCATCCAAACCCTTGAGATGGCTTTGAATTCCATTTTGAACATGATAATTGGCCAATGTACTTATTCAAACTGCTCCTGTTTTCACTAAAGTATTTTACCAGGAGTTGTACAAAAATTAAAGATAAATTTGACCTTCCACATGGCATCTAGAGTTTTCTAAATAATCGGAGAAAGAACACTAAAAATAAAACCATATAATTTGAAATAAAATTTAGGGAGAAAATATAGAAATACCATTGACTTCTAATCACTTTGGAACTGCCTATCTGACTTCTTTGGTTTTGCCTGATATTTCTGTTTGATTCTTTATTTCTTGTTACCTCACTCATTTGAATGTAATACAAAATTCCATTTTCTTTCCTTCCTTCCTTCCTTCCTTTTTCACTTTATTTTGTTTTTCTGCGGGTTCACTTGAGGTTAACAAAAAATAAATAAAGTAAGAATATTAGGCAAAAATAAATGGGTCTAAAGAGCATTTTATAAGCAATTAAAAGTTGACAATATCTCTTTATTTGTGTTTTGGCAGTACTAAATTCTAACAGTAAGGCATAATATTTCAGCTACTTTGTAAATTTTAAGAGTTTTTCAATACATGTATCTTGTAATAGATCTGTCATTTATAATCTTAGCTCTTTGAGAAGATACATTTTAAAGTCTATAAAAACCACTTACAAAGTTTGGAACATAATTAGGAATGGGATAAGTGAAGAAAAGAAAGGAGAACATATTCAGTGAGAAAATATGCTGTTTGAGGAACAAAAAAAGTGTCCTAATCTGATAACACTCTCAGTCATTTTAATCATTTAAATTTAAAGAGTAGTCTTATTGTATTGTAAATTTGTTTGAGATTTTTAATGGCTTTACTAATTTAAATGTTAGTATTTAACAAAAATATTGTAACAGGCTGTGTGTGTTTCATGGTGTGAACCTCTCATCCTTTCCCCAAGTTCAGAGTTCTCTCAGACAACAAAATGTATCACATGCTCCATCTATGAGTACCAGTTTTTAATTCCTGTTGACAGCTGTGTGAACACACCTTTCAGAACTTCTAGATCTAAAAGTGCTTACCAGCACAGAATAGGGAATACCAGTTTGATGTATCTCACATTACCTGACCTCAGTAATCTAGAACAATTAATCTAGAACAAGCATCCTGATATTTAAATATTATAATCTTACTTTGACATCATAGTTTTAATATATTTCTTTCTCTTTGTAACACCAATGCTCATTCAGGACTCTAGAAATCTCCATTCAAAAAACAATTCCTAGATCTTTTTATCTGTACATTAATGGATATCTCAATTGAGGGCTATATAAAGAAAATATAGTCTCTGATTTCTGTATTATGGCTTGCATAATACAGTGGAAGGTTACAAAATACAGAGATTATAAAATCCAGAGATTACAAAATACTGTCATATGATTGAAATATGCCTAATAGAAGTAAAGTGAATCTTAAGAAGAAAATCTTGAGTATCTACTCCACAACTGTGCAAAACAGCTTCCCACTAAACTTCTGAGCCAGAAATGTGAAAAAATAAAGTGATTGAAACCTGTAAGCCAGGAAGCCAGCCAGCAGAGTTACAGACAAGATAGTTACATCAAATACCTATACTGAGTTAAATATAAATCAGTTATCGTTCAAAGACGTGAAGTTTTGGAATAAAGCTGATATTTAAATGAATAACAAAATATCTGAGTATACGTATATGAGTGTGTTCCATTACTCACCTAATATCCTAAGTTTAGAGAATAATTAATTATTGAGTAACATAAAATATTCAATTAAAGTATAATAAAAGAGAATGTTTAATTATTGCCACTTCTACTTTGAAATGTTTTCTGTCTATTTCTACTGAATATATGCACGTTTTATTATAATAAGTTGAGCCCTGATTACTTTGGGTGCCTAATGCTTCCAACCTGACAATAAAGGCCTTTTGCCATCTGGCCCTATTGCATCCCTCCCACCTCATCTCCCACTCATTCCCTACAACAGAAACTTGCTCCAGCCACTGTTCCTTCCATCCTGTTTTGAGTTCTAGCATGTTTGATCTCGACATGCCTGTGCATCACCCTCAACCTGTTGCCTTAGGAAATTCCATTGTCTTCCTCCCTTCCAGTTCTTCAAAGAGACAAGTTTGTACTATCCTTCTGCTTGATGCCTTCTTTAACTTCTCCTACCCCAAGTTCATACTTTTTCCTGTGTTTCCATATCATCTAGTTATAAAATTTTGCACATGCATATGCAGAGCTGTTATTGATATATTATTAAAGATTACCTTGTGATTTTGTTGCCACTTAAAATCTTATCACTTTTTCAAGTTGTTTAAACATTGTAGTTACTTTTTCTGTACTTAGATCCTTATCATTTTTCTTTGGAAATGTATAAAATATCTATTTAGTTATTTGTAATCTCAAAAGACTGGGATTGGGGAAGAAAATTCTTTGAATGGCATTTTATGATCTCACAATCCTTGACAAAAAGAGTATCACATGATCACATGTCTGAGATGGTTTTAAGAAGTTATTATTACTGTTCTATTAGTGATCGATAACCTTTTTTTTTTAAAAAAATTCCAACGTAAATTGTTACTTAGTGAAGTTAAGAGCACAGCTGTAACTCTTGATTTGTTTCTTCTCTCTCACCTTTGAGGTATATTATCCCCAAATTTGTTGACTGTCCATTGTATACATTCCACATTATGCTTCTTCTTTCTCCCCTTTGAGGTATATTATCCCCAAATTTGTTGACTGTCCAATGTATACATTCCACGTTGATTAGAGTATCAATTAATTACCCTATGAGAAAAGTTTGCATTTTTTAAAAAACCACTTATCCTCAGGAAATTCCTTTGGCAATGATGAACATCAGTTTCTCTGAGTGTGTACAAGATGGTGTTACAGAAACTACATGGTCCTTTCCATCTCTGAATTGTTAGAATTTGATTAAAATACAAACACCACAGCCTGGAGAGGGCATTTGTCTAAATGTGAAAGTACTGTGTGGAAAAAGGAAAACATATTGCATTAATAGTTATAACATTTTAACTTTTAGAAAATGATTACATGAAAATAGTCTTTATAATGTCATAAACAGATGAGTTAGTGGGAGTCTATGTGAAGATTTGCTAAAAATAAAATATTTTATCAACTCTCCAGTTATACTATCTATAATGATAAACTCACAGATAAAGACATGTATCAGTATTTTGTATATATTATCTTTTTAAAAAAAGTCATAAACCATCCTTCTTTCATAGGTTTGGAATTTTTATTGATGAGAGATTAGTGTAATGTTTTATACAATGTTTGGCTGACGGAAATTGGCCATTGTATTAAGAATCCCAATTCAAACACAAGTCCCTGGATGGAGGGAAACCCTGATTCTTAATGTGAGACAAATAAATTATGTTCCAAGTTTTATAAAAGAGATCACTTATAGCTAAGTAAAACATAATGATTCTCTGGGTAGGTTCTCAGTGAGAGAAGGAACGACCCTAAGAATCAAAGCATTAAAAACTGAAATCGGACATACAATGTAAGGAAGTTTCTTTAAGCATGCAGTCACAGGGAACTGGAAAAATAAAAAATAAAAGTCAGTAATGCGGCTCTCCAATAATAGTGTTATGAAGGTCACCTGCCCTTGGCCTCATTTTTGGCTTAATTGGGACAGGTTAATCTTCTTTTCTGTTGTTCTTTCAATTTGGAATGAAACTGGGATCTTTGTGAGTACTCCTCATCCATCAAATCCTGTGACCTTGAAAGAAAGGAAGACAGTGGCCTCCTTCTCAGGAGAGTCTGAAAATGAGAATTAAAATAGGTCTTCTCAGTGGAGACCCAGAGCAGCAACATGTAATAAGACATGTAAAAAAAGATTCCATCACTGCAGGCATTCTGTAATATTTCTCTGAGTAACATATGGAGTCAGAAAGAGAATTCATTTATGCTCAGAGCACAAAAAAGAAAGACGGAAATCAGAAAAAGGTGTTAAATTCTTCTAAAAATCAACTAAAATGATCTATGAGAATTTTTAATGGAAGTCAAAAATTTTAAAACATGTTTCCTTTCAACTCTCATAAAAAGCTTCACATCTCAAAGTATGAAACATTTTTAACTTTCACTCTCTAGCAAGAGTCCCCCCAAAAGACGAGTAATTAGTAAAAGGTATGGATAATCATTCACTTTTCCTTTTTATATAAAAAATCCTTTTTTATTTAAATGAGAAGACATTTGTAAGTGACCCAGAGATGGGCTGCATGGTAATAAAAGCAAAATTAGGATGAATATATAATGAAAATTTGTAACAGCAATATTCAATATATGAGTCAATGTTTATTTCACTATTTTCAGAATACTGAAGAACATTGCCATGATCCCAGACCACAATGGAAAGGTTATGAATGCATAAGTTTTAATGCTTCTTTTTGTTTCAAAATAAGCAACCTGTATAAAAATACTGAATAACAGTTAAACTCCTCTTATAGAATTATCAAAAAAATGTTATCAGTAATAAAAATGAATTTAATGCATATAAAACTGTTTTTGACATGATTTAGAACCATAAAAATTATGATCTGAATGATTAATACTCTATATTATAATATTTTTAATGCCAGCTTAATGTAAAACCATTGAATGAATGAAAAGTCTGGGCTACTGATCTTTGTTTCCTGTGCCTCATTTTCCATGTGATTTCATGCTCCTAAAGCCACCTAAGAGGATTCCCACATCCCCAAATTCAATGATGTCATCTGTTTCCTGTTGCTCCATTTATAAAGATATGGCAGGCAAGGCTTTCTAAAAGTGACCCAAAGTCTAGGGAAACTTAATGATCATTCATTGCAAATTTTTTTATCATTACATTAATATTTAGGATAATCAATGTCATACAAACTGATTCATTGTAAACTAAAATTTACCTGTGAAGACCAAGTATCTGCTACAACTATAACATCAAAAGGATAATTATTACATTTCATGTTTTATTCATTTTTAAAGAAAATGTTCACAAAGAAAAATATTTTTGGAAACTTAAGTGATCAAAGTGCAGGCTGAACTAACTCAAAAAGAATCCATGTTTCAATCTTACTGCTCACTAGCTGGTGAGCTTAGGGAAAGTATTTAATCTCTGCAATGTATAAACTTGAAAGTAATAGAACCTACTCATTAGTAATAGAACCAAACTTGAAGTAATAGAAGCTATACATTACCAAGATGCTGCAAGATTAAATGAGAAATAATACTTGGGTAAAGTGAATAACAAAGTGCTACATATATGTTAATTACTCAGTAAATGCAATTTTTAATTTTTCAATATTATTGATACCTATGTAGACTAATATGTGTATCTTACTATGAATCTAATGTACAGATTTTATATTTTCCAATATTGATAAAGTAAGAAACATTCTATAGTCTTAAAGCCTAAGTAGAAGTTCAAGATAAATTTGACCAGGTTGAGGTACTTGAATTGGAGAGTAATATCATAGTCTTGGACAATTAAAGTATTATAAATACGACCAAAGGAAATGTAAGGATGGCAAAATTCTGAAATCTTGATTTAGAAAAGTTCCTAACAAGCAGAGAGTGCTATGATAGTGAAAGAAAAATGGAGGAATATGGTGAACATTATATTCTAGAACATAGGAAATAATAACAAAAATATGAATACCTAAATTTAATAAGCAACTATATTATGCTCCATGAACTATGTTAAGTCCTTTCCCCATATATTATTTAATCCTTCCAATAATCTTACATCTTATCTTTATTTCAGAGGAAAATAACTTTAGATACTTATACTCCTGAGGGGAGAAGTCTTATGCAGAGTAACTTTACAAACATTTATGGGGCACTTCATGTTAATATATGCTAGATATATTAGCATATATCTAAGATAATGAGTGAGATAATGAGTCCGTGTCATTTGCACGGTGCTATTATAAATATTCAGTGCACAGTATTGCTGGACGTGGTAGTATTGTGTGCCTTAGCCAAAGTTTTTAGTGCAGACTCTCGTAATACTTTGTTCCAAAGGTACACATCTCTCTTACAATGCTATATGATGGGGAACAAAATACCTAAATTTTTTAGTTATGATTGCGTAAAATTTCTATTATACATAGCTATTACTTAACCCTCTTTATCTGTGTGTGCTCACAGAATATATGTTTAGACTTTTGCTTCACTCACTTCGTAATCTAATAGGAAAATAAAAATATATTAGCTCTATTAATTATTTGCATATCACATTTATTTCTACAAGATGCTGAAAAGAGCAAAAGAAACACTGACCTTGGCTCGGCGCCTGTGGCTCAGCGGGCTAAGGCGCCAGCCACGTACACCTGAGCTGGCGGGTTCGAATCCAGCCCGGACCCGCCAAAACAACAATGATGGCAGCAACCAAAAAATGGCCGGGCGCTGTGGCGGGCACCTATGGTTCCAGCTACTTGGGAGGCGGAGGCAAGAGACTCGCTTGAGCCCAGGAATTGGAGGTTGCTGTGAGCTGTGCTGCCACAGCACTCTATCCAGGGTGACAGCTTGAGACTCTGTCTCAAAAAAAAAAAAAAGAAACACTGACCAGTGAAACTTTTATGGATTGAGTTCCTGTCAGAGACTGGCGCTTACATCTTGGGACAGAGTAGAATTATTCTGTGGCAAAGAAACATGCTGAGACTTTGAGAAAAGCTGAAAACGAGACCAGAAAATATTGACATATGAGCAGGTAGTTTAAGTAAAGTTCTTGTGAAAGGAGGCGTATGTTTTCTTGGATAGTTTAATTTTTATCTTGTGATTATATAAAAGCCCAAGATAAAACTCTCCTTCACAAAATTGATCTAACCTATTTAAATCAATTCTTCCCTTCACAGCCACCCACACTGTGTAACTCCAGAGACCAATACCAAGACACAGGCAATACCACGTGAATGGTACCCTGCAATTGCTCAGTGCAATGGCCTTGCTGTTGCCTTGGGGTGCTGGAAATACTTGATTGGTTTTTTTTTCCCATAATCTTGTTAATTTATCAGAATAACTATTGCTTACATAGCCCCTTAAGTGATTTATTTTCTTCTTCCCTCACTCCCGTTCACCCTCCTTCCTTTCTATCTTTCCTTTCCTTTCCAGTCATTCCTTTATTTTCCTATCTTTCCGTCCCTCCTGTCTCCCCTTCGCTTCCCTTCCCTTCCCTTCTTCCCTTCCCCAAAGTGAATAACAGTGCTACATGTATATCAGTAAATATAATTTTAATTTTTTCAATATTATATTGATGCCTGCATAGAATAATATGGGTGTATGTTATTATGAATTCAATGTACAGATTTTATATTTTCCAATATTGGTCAAGTAAGAAACAAATTCAACATATCCTTCCCTTCCCTTCTCTTCCCTTCCCTTTCCTTCCCTTCCCTTCTGATGGAGCAGTGTAGGTAGTTGCCATGTTATGAAGTTACAACATTGTTTAAAATACATTTTATTTTAGAGAAAAGTGATAAAATAGCATAAAGCTCATCTAGCCTATGAAAAATTTCTGTTCATCAGGGTTTTATTTTTCAGGATATTCAAGATTATCTTGATAAGATGTACATATTAATAAACTATAGTCAATATTGTCATATGACTCTTTAAAGAAAAAAATCAAATTGTTTCTCTCAAATAGTTCCAAATAATTACTAATCAAATAATTGATTAATACACTTTTATTTTTGTATGTTGGGCACTTTAGTCCCAAAGACCAAATGATAAACTTTGCAATTGCTGGCAAAATATAAGAATATGAGGGGTAATGTGTGGTGTGTGTGTGTGTGTGTGTGTGTGAGTCAGTGAGTGAGTGAATATATGTGTATATTCAATCTGTACATGTTGAAGAAATGAAAAAGTACTCTTTGCTTCCAATTCATTTTTATCCAGTGTTACTCTAACAATTACTTCACATAACAAAAGTTTAGTCCCTTTTTCTATATTGTTACTAATGTAAACACCAATCATATAGTGCTATGCACCTACTTACAAATGTGTTTAACAGTGTTTCATTTAAAAATGAAAACTTCACAGTGAATTCAAATTACCTATAAGAGCCTCCTTATAGATTTTATATATTGATCAGTTTCATGGGTGTTTTTTCATAATAAGTATCACAGAGACCCCCAAAAGGATATAAAGTATAGGATTAAAACAAGAGAGGAATAATACATATTTTTTAGTCCCTTAGTTGTGGCCCCTGCACTGGCCCGGTATTATATGCTGAATTGATATTCTTCTTTCTGCCACCTTTCTTTATCTCCCTGAATGCCATAACCCCATTTGTATGTCCCTGAGCCTCCTTAGCCCCCAACTTGCCTCATCTTAGTCCAAGCCCTAATGGTACAAAGAGCCCTCAAAGTAGGGGTTTGAGCTACGCATGAAAGTCAGGGAAAGATTCACTGGGGGAGTGAAACATAAGTTCTGAAGAATGAGTCGAAGTCAAGATGAAGGGGATTGCTGTGTGTATTTGGTGTGTTTGGGTGGTGGGGGCACTGTTCCTAATAAAATGTGTGCAAAGGTCTGTTGGTGGCAGCAGGATGGAGAACCACAAGGGCTGCAGATGAGAGCATAAAAGACAGCAGGTGAAAGACAGGAGAGGAGGACAGGAGCTTTCCAGGCCGAGCTGTGGAAGCCTTGTGAAGGATTTAATTTCTATATTAAATGAAGGGAAAGAATTCAAGCAAAATGGTGATGTGATCATCTCTGCCTTCGGAAAATTACAGTGGGGCTGCATTGGAGAGAACCATAATGGATGGTTTCAATTAAAGAGTTTTGCAGGCTTGGCACCTGTGGCTCAATGGTCTAAGGCGCCAGACACGTGCACCTGAGCTGGCAGGTTTGAATCCAGCCTGGGCCCGCCAAACAACAATGACGGCTGCAACCAAAAAATGACTGGGTGTTGTGGCGGGCGCCTGTGGTCCCAGCTACTTGGGAGGCGGAGGCAGGAGACTTGCTTGAGCCCAGGAATTGGAGGTTGCTTTGAGCTGTGATGCCATGGCACTCTATCCAGGGTGACAGCTTGAGGCTCTGTCTCAAAAAATAAAAAATAAAAATAAATAAATAAATAAAGAGCTTTGCAGCACTCTAGACAAGAGGCGATGAAGGTGGGAACAGGTGAGGGAGGTGTCAATAATAACTTTCAGGTTTTACTGTAACTGTAATTGGGTAGAACAATTAGGAGAATATATTGAACACAAACACACACACACATATGCACACACAAAGACTAAGAAATATTCAGTCATCCAGATGATTATTGTAATTCTAATTATTAGAGGAATGGAAACTTCATGAGTCCTAAACTTAAAAGAAAGCAAACATGTTCTCCTTGCTTTATGACAGATATTCTCATATTTGAAACTGTTAGAATAATATTTAGTCTTGTGGGGAGACAGATGAAGTACGTCTTTGCAAAAAAACCTAAACTATCCTTCAATTAAGTTAGTTTAAACGCACTCTTTTAGATTTGCTAAAGTAATATTTTTCTTTTCCTTTGTTTGCTCTTTTTATTTCAAACAGAAATACTGAGTTACTGCCCAAGGGTCAAATCTGTCCTCAGTCTATTCTTGTAAAGTTTTATTGAGCACAGACACCACCACCTGTTTGCCTGTTGTCTGTGGCTTTTCTTGGGCTACAAAGCTATAATAGATGAGTGGCAACAGCAGCTATATGGCCTGAAAAGTCTGAGGTATTTACCCTCTGGCCTTTACCAGAAAAAGTTTGCTGCTGAGTTGAAAGGTTTTTCCTTGCCTCTGTTCTCCCTTTGCTAAGTGTTGGTCAATAGAGTCGTTTATATCCTTTCAAGTACAATTTGATATGACTTTGACATTTTGCACAGGGCTCAACACGCTAAATTCTAAATACACAATCACAAACGTATTTTTAAAAAACTTTATCTTTTCCCTTACATTAATTTATTGTTTCTTCAGGAGAAACAAATTTTGTATCTAATTTTTCATTGTGCTCGAATAAGTATCATCGTAGTCCACCATTCTTACAATTATGTTTTCGGAGTTTTATTCTTTTTTGGATATATAACTCATCAATAAATCCTTGGCATATTCAAAGGCAGGCATACTCCCCCAAAGATGACATGGATAGCTCTTAACTCTAATTGCACACATTCCACATCAATGAATTGACTGCTTTATTAAAATAGTTGGAAAATATTCATACAATAAAGTATGCTCAGAGTAAAAACACTTTATTGAAAGAAAAATTAAAAGTCTCAAAAATAAAATACTGATATGACTATTTTGTGAGACTACTGTCTTGTACAATGTAATCTAATAGTCTGTAGATGCAAAAGAGCTCAACGAGAAATTACTTTCATTAAATTAAGTGCAACTATTTAGACATAGGTAAACTTCTATGTGATTTTTTATCATGTCATTAGTTTTACAAGCCAATAGTGAGTTAATATAACATATGGAAAGTAATCAAAATAAAGCTAGACATTCTTAAGAATTTAACAGACATTTATGTTATTTTATTTTTTATTTTTTATTTTTTTTATTGTTGGGGATTCATTGAGAGTACAAGAAACCATGTTACACTGGCTGCATTTGTTGGGTAAAGTCCCTCTGACAATCGTGTTTTGCCCAGAAAAGGTGTGGCACACACCAAGACCCCACCCCCCTCGCTCCTTCCCTCTCTCTGCTCTTTCTTTCCCCACCCCTCCCTCATTCTTTCTCTCTCTGCTCTCCCCTTCCCACACCCCCATCATGTCAATAATTGTCATTAATT
>CAUYON010187808.1:0-20888 GCA_963573935.1 Arctocebus calabarensis
CGTTGTGGCAGGCGCCTGTAGTCCCAGCTACTTGGGAGGTGGAGGCAGGAGACTCCTTGAGCCCAGGAATTGGAGGTTGCTGTGAGCTGTGATGCCACAGCACTCTATCCAGGGTGACAGCTTGAGGCTCTGTCTCAAAAAAAAATAAATAAGTAAATAAACTGCTAGTTGTCAGGGTTTATCCTACAACTCGGTATTTTTGACCTTTTTTATCTTACGGCACACTTGAACTTCTGCGGCACACTTAAGTTATGTATCCAAAACTAGAGTTAAAAAAAGAAGATACGAACATACTCACTGTACTTTGAACTTTCAAAAATAATTTAATGCATGATTTTTGAAATTGTTCACGGCACACTGGTTGAAAATCACTGTTATGACTCAGTGTCACGAGCGGGAAGAAGCATGGTTGTGATGCAGGGAAGTTTGAAAACAAACTTCTGAGTTAGTGATAGTGACCAAGTGCTGCATCCAAATAAATGGCTGTTCCCCAAGGCCCGGGGAGTATTCTGGCTGAACGTCTAAGAAGATCTCTTTGGTGCACTCGCCTTCAATAAACAGGCTGCGGGGGCGGCGCCTGTGGCTCAAAGGAGTAGGGCACCAGCCCCATATGCCAGAGGTGGTGGGTTCAAACCCAGCCCTGGCCAAAAACTGCAAAAAAAAAAAATAATAATAATAAATAAATAAATAAACAGGCTGCGGAAGGGTGAAGCTCCTTTCCCCTGATGCTGGCATCTTGCTTCTAGTTTGGTTTGTCGTTCCCCATGGTTTGTGTGTGATGCCCTCCTGCGCCTTTAAATCACTGTGCCCTGGTTCTACCTTAGACCCCTGTTCTTCTGGGGATGGAGGTTTCAGGCACAGAAGCTGTCTCAGTTGTTCCTTCTGCTCTAACAAAAATACCTGAGACTGAGCCGGGCGCAGTGGCTCAGACCTATAATCCCAGCACTCTGGGAGGCCCAGGCGGGTAGATCACCTGAGCTCAGGAGTTCAAGACCAGCCTGAACAAGAGCAAGACCCCGTTTCTACTAAAAATAGAAAAACTAGTCTGATGTTGTGGCAGGTGCCTGTAGTCCCAGTTACTCTGGAGACTGAGGCAAGACTTGAACCCAGGAGTTTGAGGTTGAGGTGAGCTGTAATGATGCCACTGTACTCTAGCCACAGCACTCTACCCAGAGGGACAGAGTGAGACTTTGCCTCAAAAAAAAAACCCAGAGACTAGATAATTGACAAACAATAGAAAATTATTTCCCATGTTTGTTGAGACTGGAAAGTTCACTTTCAAGGTGCAGGCAGATTTGGCGTCTGGGGAAGGCCCTCTCCCTTGCAGATGAGAGCTCCTGCCGTGCCCTCCCAGGGCTAAGTGCTTCTCATACCACTTTTGTAAGGTCACTGCTGCACACATGAGGGCTTCACCCTCATGACTTACCACCCTCCGAAAGAACACACTTTTTTTTTGAGACAATCTCAAGCTGTCACCCTGGGTAGAGCGCCGTGGTGTCATAACTCAAAGCAACCTCAGACTCCTGGGCTTGAGGGATCTCTTGCCTCAGCCTCCCAATTACCTGGGACTACAGGCACCTGCCACAATGCCAAGCTATTTTTTTTGTTGCAGTTGTCATTGTTGTTTAGCTGGCCCCGGGCCAGGTTCAAACCCACCAGGTTCGGTGTATTGGCCAGCGCCCTACCCGCTGAACTACGGGTGCCACCCAAGAACACACTTCTTAATGTTAACACATTGACAATTAAGAATGTCAATGTCAACGTTAACACATTGACGAGTTTGAACATATGAGGAGAGGCACATGGAGACCTCAGTAGAGATTGTGGCTGCAGCTTTTGGCTCAATTAACTACATGTCATTAGCTCCCTGCTTCCGCCCAGAGGGAGAAGCTTCCTTACCACCCAGGGTAGTCCACCCAAGGAAGACCTGTGACCCCAAAAAACAGCCCCCCCTACTTTGACGTTATTAATGGGGCTAAAGAGAGAGGCAATGGTGCTCTACATGGAAGAAGAATCCCGGGCCTCACAGATTCTCTACACCCCAGGCCTGAACATCATCCACGCACCTTGTCACCTGGCTTTGTCACAGCCGCACTGTGTGGAGACACCAGGAGCCTGGGAGTAGGACGTGGAGCCTGGGAGTAGGACGTGGCTCCTGTGTGAAGCCACTGGGCTCTGGATGGCTAAAGAATCACCTCTTTGCCATTTCCTACACTTGGAGAGATTAACATGTCACCATGGTCAATTCATTGAAGCAGGTTCATTTAATTTGTTTTTCATGCCTGGAAAATACCTCCAATCCCTAATGAAACTCTATTCTTTAAAGCAGTGTTTTTCAACCTTTTTACCTCACGGCACACTTGACCCTATAGTTAAACTTAAGTGGCAAAAATTATGTTGATCAAAAAAGAGAGTTAAGGGACAGTGCCTGTGGCTCAAGTAGTAGGGCGCCGGGCCCCATTTGCCGGAGATGGCCCCATTCAAACCCAGCCTTGGCCAAAAAAAAAAAAAGAATATACTTACTGTGCTTAGAACTTCTTTCAAAAGTAATTTAATTAATGATCTTCAAAATTTTTCGCAGCAGACCTAAGATCCTCTTGTGGCACACTGGATGAAAACCACTGCTTTAAAAAAAGGATCATCTTGGTTACTGGGCCCTGGTACTTGGAGATACTTATAAACTTGTATGTTATGGAGCTTTGGGGGTGGTAGCCTCATTCAACAGAGCGATATAGCTAACAGCTAGGGAAGACAGCTTCTCTGTTAAGTATGTCTTATCTCTTTCCACAAAGTTCAGCCAGGCGTGGCCATAAACCTTGCCAAATTGACCTTCCGCTACCACTAAGCACTTCCTGAGGACGGGCCCTGCCTAATCTTCCCTCTTTGGTCCTCTTGTATCTCCTAATAGCCTCTCCCCTCCAGGCATGATCCACAGTCCCACCCTGCCCAAACATGCAGTTACTGCACGGGTGTGTTCTTTCCTGATCCAACAAAATTCATTAGTGTAAAGGTGATTTGTGCTTGCTCGTGGTTTGTACACCTGGCTGGTGCATCTCTGTGCTTTGATGTGTCTGTATTTCCAGCAGCACTTGGAACACAGCATCAGCAGACCAGCATTTGCCAGGAGGGTCTTAATACGTGCATATACAGTCCAGGATGGTGGCTCCCCTCGTGATCACACAGCTTACAATCCTTCAAGTTCAGATTTAGTCCAATAGCTACAACCATATCATAAATTCAACTAACTTGGAACTCAGTGTGGAATTATTCTTTTTTAGCCACATTCTATTCATAACAGTCTTGGTTTTTATGATCTTAAAAACCGTAGAAGTTGAATTTGAAAATGAATTTTTTTAAAGTCATGGCCTAACTTGTCCTTATATTCTTGATTTTACAGATTATGTAGAACTATTTTGATTATGCGTTTGGTGGGCAATAAAAGCTTCCTTCAAAAGCAGATTTTAGCTATCTCATTATGTAGCTCAGGCTTGTTGTGTTTTGTGTTAGAAAGATTATAGAAGCCTAGCACTGTCTTGCAGGATTAAAAAAAAAAAATGACTGAAAAAAATAGAATAAACAAAGTATGACTTGAGTTTGACAAATCTCTTTGCAGTGCCATGCAGGATGACATTTTTATTCTCCACGAGCAAGAATACGACAGTTTGTTGGAATCGGTCTTCAAAACTGAATTCTTAAGCCTCTTAGCAAAGCGTTATGAGGAAAAAACCCAGAAGCAACTACCTCTGAAATTCAGCAATACGTAAGTCTGGATCTGGGACCCAAACTTCTGCATAAAACTAAAAGAGGCCTTGATCTCACCTCTGGGGGTCAGGCCTGCACAAGGAGGTGGGGGGCCTGACAGGCTGCAGCCCTGGGTGCCTCAGTTTCCCCAGTGGGCTCCTAGAGCCTGCAGAAGACAGTCTAGAGAGTCATCACAGACTTTGAAAGGTCACTTTTATGGTTTTGTGAAATAATGACTTTGTAGAATGAATTTCGTCTATTTTATCATTTGGATAAGAATCACCAAAATGAGGCCAGGAAAGGCAGATTTTTATGTCTCACCAATAAAAGAGTATTTTATATATTGGAAGAGATAGGAGCAGAGTTGGGCTGGAAGCAGATGAAAGTGATGGGAGCGGGAGCTTGAATTCCCCAGATCGAAGTGTAATAAAACCTGCCGGTGGAGCAGCACTGGGGACCCCAGGGCTGTGTGTGGCGATGTCTTGTGCCTTGGCTCCCCTTCATTTGTTTTGGCAACGCAGTCTGACGGACCAGATACTGGCAGACTGTTGAGCTTCCAATCTCATATTTGCTGAGTGAACGTTATTTAGCTTTTCTTCTTAAATCCCCCATCTGTGAAATGGCAATACCCTGCATCGCTCTGTACTCACAAGAATGAGGCCTAGATAAAGGCTTAATGCTGGGATGAGGGAAACTTACCATAGGAAGCCCTTTAAAATTGGAATTTTCCTCTCTTACAACATGAGAAAACAGAAGTTCTAAAAGCGGAATACAGAGAGCATGGTGCAGGCACGTAGGCTGGGGAGTGTGGGTCACTCTGCCTTGGGTTTGCATTTTGGTTACTAGCTTTTGTCTTTTTCTGACCCTGGTTGGAACCTGATGGTGGAAGAATGGAACTGAATTCTGAATCACCACGTTCTGTGCTAAGGGGTCTCAGCTGCCTTGCACCTGGCATCTCCCAGTCCTCCGCAGATGCAGAACCAGGGGAGACAGCTGGAAGCAAGTGACACAGCACCATAGGTGTGGCCTGCGCTGGTCCCTTTCCTCTGTCCCCTGGGGCAGAAGGCACCCGACAGAGTGACATGGGCACATTAGTGGGGCGCCTTCCTCCCCCTGGTTTCTCAGGGTGTTCCCCCAGCGGCAGTGCCCTCCAGGACACTGTGCCCCGCTCAGGCCCCGCACCCAACTTACATTACGTGGCCTTGCCTCAATTGTTCACTGTGCTTTGATGCAGCACAGCCCCACGGTCAGGTCTGTGAGCACCACTTCCTCTGGTTTGTTCCACTTGTTAATTCCAACAAATGTGCTTTTTGCAGGCTGGAGCTGAAGTTGAAAAAGGAAAACTGGGGTCCCTGGAGTGCCGGGGGTTCCCGGCAAGTGCAGTTCCACCAAGGCTTTGGAGACCTGGCTGTCCTCAAGCCCAGTAACAAAGTGCTGCAGGTCAGCATTGGACCCGGGATGCCCAAGAACTCCCGTAAGTGTTCCCTGGGCCACTGGCAGAGCCACCGCTCCACACCACCCTTCTGCCCGAGCGCTGAGAACTTGTGGGCAGATCTGGGGGTGCTGAAAATCAGGACATTGTTGCATTCTGGGGCTTGGGAATGGAACCTTCCAACTAAAGCAACATCAAGGAAAACGTGCAGGTTAAAACTTTCTGAATGATTCAGTACTTATGTACGGGACTCTTGGCATTACAACATTAATTGTGTTTAAAACAAATCAAAGTTGTTGGCTTCAAATTTCCCAGCCCTTTCTAGTCAGATCTTGTCCACAAGATAAACATTATCCTCTATGCCAGTTTACTGACCACATCTGCCAACTCTCTGTGTGGTTTCACTCTGTCACTGTGAATCAAATCTGAGACCTCTGCCTTCAATTTAGAAAGCTTCGTTAGACGACACCCCCCCAGGTATGCACAGTGTACCCCAAACCGCAGTCTGACTCCATCCCTGGTCTTTTATTCTTTTTCTGTTTATAATTGATACTTATATACTTCTAGTGTACAGCAGAATGGCTATGTGCGAACTAGTCACATAATATAGATATGTCTCTAAAATTTAGCACATGTATATGACGAATGAAGAGTAAGCCATACATAGAAGAGGCCTTTCTCAAATCCATCCATAAAGGGTACAGGTCGGCATGTACCCAAACATAGTAATACGATACTCAGAAATGGTATCATACTTTTGTGTTCGTGTCGCCACTCAGAAGGTGTTGGTATGTGTCTGCACATGAGTTGGTACTCACTTGCAGAAAACAGAATGCACATTGCAGTGGGATTCCCCCCCCCTCCCCCCTTTGGACAGGCTCTGTTGTCCAGGCTGGAGTGCAGTGGCAGCATCCTATTTCACTACAGATTCCAACTGTTGGGCTGAAGCCATTCTCTTGCTTCGGCCTCCCAACTAGCTGGGACTACAGGTACCCACCACGACGCCCGGCTATTTTGTTGTTGTTGTTGTAGTTGTCCTTGGGACTACAGGTACCCGCCACAATGCCCGGCTATTTTTTGTTGTTGTTGTAGTTGTCGTTGTTTGGCGGGCCCAGGCTGGATTTGAACCCACCAGCTCCTATGTATGTGGCTGGTGCCTTAGCTGCTTGAAGTACAGGCGCCGCCTAATTTTTCTATTTTTAACACAGAGTCTCGCTCTTACTCAGGCTGGTCTTGAACTCTTGAGCTCAAGGGGTCCTCCCACCTCAGCATACCAAATTGCTAGGATTACAGGCATGAGCCACCATGCCCAGCCCTAGTGAGGATTTTAAAGGGACGTTTAAGTGAAAGGTTAAGGTGGGTAAGGTTATGGGAAGTAAGTCAGCCCGGGGAAAGGAACAGCAGGAAACTATTATTGCCGTTTGGGCTGGAGCAACAGAGGGAGGGAAGAACTGCGGGCATAGACAGGCAGACTCACCCCCACCTCTCTCTTTCCTGGCACTCCAGTCGCCTGCCAGGGCCTCCCATTGGCCAAACCCCAGGAGAGAGCAGAGGCCTGGCAGCCCACCGAGCTCAGACCCTGACACGGAGCTGGACAAACCAGGAGAACCAGCAGGGTGTGTGAGCAATTACTCCAGGCCCCCGGGGGAGCGCTGCCCTAGGCTGTGTGAGGAGGTCTTTCCTGGGATAAGGAGGGCTGTGTAGTGAAGCCCCTACCAGGTCATCTCTCACTGCCCAGGGCCCACCTGGTGGGTTCGCCCAGCACCCAGGATCTGGACCTGCACCCCTTTGCTGTGTCCACACGGGCCTCACACTTGTCTTCTCTTTGCAGGAAATCCCCTCCGCACCCCTCTTCCAGCTAGTCAACCCTTCCTCCTCCCTGGCCCTGTTGAGACCATATTTATTATTTTCCTTCCCAACACAGATGTCACTGCAGAGATCTCATCTGGCCACCCACGGCCTTGCTGTCCAGACCTAACTCTGGCCCACAGTGACGTTCCATTGGTCACCTGCTTCTTTCTGATCCCTTCCTGTCTGTATCCCAAGTACAAGTTTGCTTCTCCCAATTGTGTTTCTTTAATTGGAAGACTGCAGACCACAGCCTCCCGTTCCAAAGGCTGTTGACACAGCGGAGATGCAGGCACTGCCGGGACGTGCTTTGTGCCGGTGCCCGATGGTACACAGTGTTCTTCTGTTCTTCTGCTCAACGTTCCCCTCCTCAGCTGCTTTGCAGTGTTTAGAACATAAGTAGAAACATGGAAATGTTCCATCTGCCTCTTTTCAAAGTCTACAAAAATAGAAACACCTTTGTAAGATTATCGAGACCTTTTGGAAAAGGCACCATCTCTAACGTTGCAAAACTGCGCCTCTGTAAGCATCCTTCAGCTGCTCCCACGCCCAGCATCACAGTTCCATCCCTCCTCCACTGCAGCCAGTCTCCAGCAATCGACCTGGGACCTGGACCTCAGACGTCTCAAAGGTTTTCCATATGCAGAGACCCATCAGGAGCCATAAAGCCAGAAATTAAGTAGTACTTACTTTAACTTTATCTTTGCTTGCTTATTTCAGGCCCTACCAGAAGGAACGCCTCCCAAAACAGAGGGTATTCCAGTGGGACTCAAAATGCCAACTACCCAATGAGAGCCGCCCCTCCTCCCCCAGGTAAGCCAAGCGACCACCACAGTCTGGGACCACTAAATCTACACCCTAACTTATACACTGTGTTTGTGAAGAAACCCGTCACTCATCAGTGAACACAGATCAATTAGCCATGGGCCACTTCAGGGCCAGATGTACTTCTGTCCACACAGTGGGCCTACTTATGACACCAAAACTCAAAAAACTAAGAGTTGTTGCAGCAATGGACCTGTGTGAGTTAACAATCTGGACTTCACTGCAGGCTTTCTACCTGTACAGAGAAGGGGGTTCCTTGTCTTTGACAACCGAGTGTTGTCAGCTTTTCAGATGTAGGATGCTGCCTTTCCAGAAATAGCAGTGCAAGTATAACCCCTCCCCCACTACACGGCTCCTGCCAAATACCACCACGGTGGCCCCTCCTTGTCTTTGGGGGATATGTTTGAACTCCTGAGCTCAAGCAATCCACCCGTCTTGGCCTCCCAGAGTGGTAGGATTACAGGTGTGAGCCGCTGCACCTGACCTTACTCAGCTTACAGGTTTGTTCTTTCCTTATTACATAGAGAACTTTTACCTTTTCACTTAAAGGAAGCGCTTGACAGCTTCTCTTTGGCATATCCAATTGCCAGCATCACTGCTTTTGCACTTTGGAGCCATTATGCAGTAAAATGAGGGTGACTTGAACATTAATACTGTGATACCACAACAGTGGATTTGAAGACCAAGCTGCCTACAGAGGGACTAATGGGCGGGGAGTGACCACAGGGGAATATGCTGGACGAAGGAGCGATTCATGTCCAGGCTAGGACAGAGCTGGACGGCACACAATTTAAGTCATAGAAAATTGTTTATTTCTGGAATTTTCCACTTAATACTTTTGGACTGTAGTTGACCACAAGTAACTGGAACCCTGGACACTGTGGATTAGGGGGCTACTGTACAGTATTTTGTAGCCACTTCATAGCTTAATGAATGAATAGAAAAAAATTAATTCTTAGGTAGGAGCCAAGAGATCTGCTCCAAAAACTATAGCAAATCCCAGAGAATCATAAAATTCTTTTTTTTTTTTAATTCTTTATAAGAGTACAGCCCTGTTGCCCAGGCTAGAGTGCCATGGTGTCATAGCTCATAGCAACCTCAAATTCTTGGACTTAAGTGATCCTCTTAACTTAGCCTCCTAGGGGGCTGGGATCCCGCCACAAGGCCCAGCTGTTTTTAGAGACAGGGTCTCACTTTTGCTCAAGTTGGTCTCAAACTTCTAATCTCAAGCAATCTACCCACCTCAGCCTCCCAGAGTGCTAGGATTACAGGCGTGAGCCTGGCGATCACAAAATTCTTACAAATATTACCCTTTATATTTCATATTTCTTATTTTTAATGAGAAAAATATAACTTACAGCTCAATACACTCTACACCTGATTGAAGACGTTTGCCCCTATAAATCTGGTGGTTGAAGAGCACTTTCAAAATCCACAAAATAGGCAGCGCCTGTGGCTTAAAGGAGCAGAGCGCCAGTTCCATGTGCCTGAGGTGGCAGGGTCAAACCCAGCCCCAGCCAAAAACTGCAAAAAAAAAAAAAAAAAGTCCACAAAATATTTTCTCATCACTCACAAAATTCAGTTAATAAAACATTGCTCCCGTCTGTAATCCCAGCGCTGTGGGAGGCCGAGGCGGGTGGATTTCCAGTGCTCACAGTTCCAGAGCAGCATAATGTGTGAGCCAGAGAAAAGACCCCGTCTCAACCACCAGGAAAGAACACTGCCGGGCATTGTGGCAAGCGCCTGTAATCCCAGCTACTTGGGAGGCAACCGGCCTGCGCATCGTTACAAGGAAGGACAATGGAAAAAATAAATAAATAAATAAAACATTGCTTCCAGTATGTTTGATATTAATCAGTTTAAGATTCTAGATCTGAAAGGGTCAAGTTGCTTGACTCAGATCATCCCAGACAAGAGAATCCTTTTTGAACTGTTGTCCAAGATGAAGAAGAATAAAAAGCATTTCTTTAGGCTCAGCACCCATAGCTAAGTGAGTAGAGTGCCGGCCACATACACCAAGGTTGGCAAGTTTAAGCCCAACCTGGACCTGTTAAACAACAATGACAACTGCAACAAAAAATAGCTGGGTATTGTGGCGGGCGCCTGTAGTCCCAGCTACTTGGGAGGATGAGGCAAGAGACTCGCTTAAACCCAAGAGTTGGAGGTTGCTGTGAGCTGTGACGCCATTGCACTCTACTGAGGGTGACATAGTAAGACTCTGTCTGAAAAAAAAAAGCATTTCTTTAGTCTCCTGCTCTGGGATTTCACAGTTGTATGCTACGATATGAACATGGGTACCTTAGCAGCGAGAAACAAATTCCCATTTCTTTTGGAGTCCCCATCCTACCTTGACTTAGCTGTCTGCTCTCCCCGTTTTCTTTATTCATGGAGAAAGACCAAGTATAAAGGAACCTAAAAAATTCATTGTAGTATTATATTACTGCTTATGTGCTGGCCAGGACCACCTGGAAAGCTCACTGGGGCCTGGCTAGGTTGGCCAAAGTATCCTCAGCTGAATTCAGGCCACAAGGTATCTGACCTTGAGCGTGGCTCCCAAGCTGTCTAATGGTTTCCCCATTGGTCACATGAGGCAATTGGATTGGGATCCATTAATTAGATCAGCACTTATCAAACTGTGCTGAAAGACCAGGGATTTTTATTTTTAGAGTTTGGGTTTTTTTTTTAATTAATTCCCAGTCTTATTACAAGTCATGCTTTTGTAAAATATAATAAAAATGACTTAATAGAAAAGTGGAATGTTTAAAGCATACAAAACATAAGTCAAAATGTCTTGGTGTTAGATTGAACAGACATGAAATACCTGTTAAACTGCTGTGAACACGTCTAAATGCTCACTCTTAATTCTGAACTCCTCTTGGGCTACTGAGTCTCAGGCAGCATGTGGCATGGCCTGTCAGGACCCGCTTTGAGTACCGCTGCCCCAGGGCATGTCCTGCTCTGAGATGCTTCTCTGCTTTCAGAGTCGCACTCCCCTTCCCTGGCCCAGACACTGTAGGGAGCCCATACAAATCCCACTCCCCAGGGAGAACAGGGTCAGATGATAAGCCAGGCTATCTGGCCTCAATGTCTAAGTGTGATGTGGCCTGAGTGGCCCGTGGGAGGAAATTGCTGCATGAGGAGCCACCCTCTTGAAAGCTCTACCTCAGAAAATTGTGGTTCAAAGTAGAAACTCCACATATGTATGTTTTCTTGAGACAGTCTCAAGCTGTCACCCTGGATAGAGAGCCTTGACGTCATAGCTCACAGCGACCTTAAACTCTTGGGCGTAAGCGATTCTCTTGCCTCCGCCTCCCAAGTGGCTGGGACTACAGGCACCCCCCACAATGCCTGGCCATTTTGTTGCAGTTGTCACTATTGTTTTAGCAGGCCCGGGCTGGGTTTGAACCCGCTAGCCTCTGTGCATGTGGCCAGCGCCGGAACCACTGTTGTGCCAAGCCCACTCTACCTATTATTATTGGGAAGGAAAAAAGCTAGAAGTAGGCTTTTTATTCTTCCTAACATAGAGAAAATTGAAGATGCGGAGAAAATGCGTATCAGAGCTGGTAGACCAGTGGATTCTGGACCCATCTCCTTATTCATTTATGAAAAAACTGACGCTGAAAAATCAAATCTCTTGCTCAAGGGAGCAATTAGAGGCAGAGCCAGAACTGAACCTCTGGTGGAGTCTGGCTCCTCTTAGAAACTCAGGGTCATCCCCCAGGACCAATGAGTTCTAGTGTGTTTGAAACACAGAGTGGGCTCTTCTTGTCCACTCTGCCCAAATCTGTCAGTGGAAGAAGAGATAATAGCCTCTTCGTGCAGAGCCTGAAATGATAATGCCCCTTTCAGCCAAGGCCCGTGGTTTGGAGCCCATCACCATAGTCCATCACTCACCAGCTAATGTGGTCTAGACTAGAAATTGCAGTTTGGCCGAGAGAGCTTGCTGCACCTGACTGGTTCAGCTGGGGGGCCACATTCCCCTGGCCTGGGTGGTGCTCTCCCTGCACCCCACCCCCCAGCAAGCTCCTGCCAGCAGCCTCCAGACTGACCCCTTGAAAATGGATGTCCAACTGTTTAAACAGCTGTCTTCCAGCCCTCATAATTTTTCTTAGACCCCAGAATGTGTCTGCCAAGTAGGTACAAGCTTACCTTTCCTTGACTGTGGGCTTTGAAACCCCGAACATCTGGGGCAGGCAGATGTTCATCTGGGGATGAACCCCGAACATCTGGGGATTCTAGTGTCCAATGCAGCGAGCACGAGCTACGTCTGGGCCCTTCCTGGGCGGCTTACCTTGTGTTAGCTCTGTTGCGTTGTACACCCTAAATATTTTCAATTGTATTTGTCACTTTTACCTTGCTAAAGCTGGGGTGGGGTGCAGACCCCACATAATATACTGTGTGGACCCTCACAGTGTGTTAGCAGTAATGCCCCCCATTTTTTCCATATGGGGAAACTGAGGCTCAGGTAAGTTAAGCAACTTGCCCTTGGCTAAGAGACGGAAGACACTTGGAGAGGCTTTTGAAAAGGATCAAACATTGAAGCTTTGTTTTCTTTTCTTTTCCTGTCTTTAGGATTCCATCAGAATGGAGTAATCAAAAACCAGTTTGTGCCACAGCCTCATGCTCCTGGAAACCAGAGGTCCAACCAGAGAAGCCTGTACACCTCCATGGTCCGCCCGCCCTTGCCACGACAACAGTCCACTGGCTCAGACCGAGTGTCACAGACACCGGAGAGCCTGGATTTCCTCAAGGTCCCTGACCAGGGAGCCGCGGGGTAAGATTCCCACATCCTGGGAATGCAGCTGACAAACTCCATTGTCATCAGGAACACCAGGGCATCGGGGATGTCTTTGGGCGGTGGGTGCGTGGTTCCGAAGCTCAGTTTGCCACCCGAATGCTGCAATCCAGAGCCCAAGGCTGTGGGGCCTTGGCTGGCATTTCCAAACACGCAGCCCGGGTGACAGCCCAACTCATTCCATCCCCTGGAGGGAGCTTGTTTTGCAAATATCAGAAGAGGCATCCCCTTCAGCTCAGGGACTCAAGTACTCTGTGATGTTTTTGGCTCCCTGAGGAGGTCCCCACATAATTGAGGTAGGATGGGAATTTTGATTTAGGGCTGATTGTGCCTTGAGTCGCATAAACACAACAGCTCAGTCTTTAGCAACATTAAGAATCACAGCCCAGGCTCAGTACACTTAGCTCAGTGGTTATGGCACCACATGCACTGAGGCTGGCAGGTTCAAACCTGGCCTGGGCCAGTTAAACTACAGAGACAGCTGCAATACAATATAGCCGGGGGTTGTGGCAGGTGCCCGTACGTCCCAGCTACTCGGGAGGCTGAGGCAAGAGAATTGCTTAAGCCCAAGTGTTGGAGGTTGCTGTGAGCTGTGATGCCACAGCAGTCTACCCAGGGCAATATAGTGAGACTCTGTCTCAAAAAAAAAAAGAAAGAAAGAAAGAAAAGAAAAAATAAGAGTAACACCCCAGCCAAGTGTGGTGGCTTACACACACTAATCCTAGCATTCTGGAAAACCAAGGCAGGTGGATTGCTTGAGCTCAGGAGTTTGAGACTAGCCTGAGCAAGAGCAAGACCTTATCTCTACTAGAAACAGAAAAAACTAGCCAGGCCTGGTGGCAGGTGCATGTAGTCCCATCTACTCGAGAGGCTGAGGCAAGAGGATCTCTTGAACCCAATAGTTTGAGGTTGCTGTGAGCTATGATGCCACGCCACTCTACCAAGGGTGACAAAATGAGATTCTGTCTCAAAAAAAAAAAGGAAGAAAAAGAATAACATCTCAGTATTCTATGAGATGTGGGTATTTGTTTAAGAACATGAATCTTCACAGCTTTGCAATGAGAGCCTCACTGCCTTTCTATAATAGAAAATGAGTATTGGTAAAAGGAACTCAGGCTTTTTAGCCTGAGGGAGGAAAGATTTCTGGGACTCTGTGGCTACTCAAAGAGCTATGGCTGTGAAAGGGGTCACACAGGTCCTGTGGAGTCCCAGGGAGGGAAGTAGGGCCAGCTTCTAGACCAGGGAATGCGCTCTGCCAGGAAGTAGATTGCGGCATTGGTAAAAGAAAGAACATTCTAGCAACACAAAGATGAGTTGTTCCCGGAAGTACTGGGTGGGAATCACCAAGCAGGAATGTGGGTAAAGGAATGTTGTCAAGTGACAGATAAGGGACAGAGAGACCAGGCAGAGAGAATCCTACTTCAGCGGCTCCTAGCTCAGACTGGCCTGGCTGCCAGCCTCTCCGAGCCTGTTTTCCTGGTCTCTACACTGATGTAAAACCGGTTTGCAGCGCCGTCAGGAGGACTGGCGTGGTACGCGGCATGGAGGAGGTCATCGGGTAACTAGCTTGATGGTGATGAGACACCCACCCACTCACTGTGGTTGGTCTGGTGACTTGTGAGGAACCTTTCGCTCGGAGGGCTCCTCAGGGGTGGAGCAGTCGGCCTGCTGACCTGGTAACGGGCCGCTCCAGCACTCTCTCAAGCCCACTTCCATCTTCCATTCTGTCCATGTCTGTGGCACGATGAAGAAGTTTCAAGTGAGGATGAGGAGTCTTGTGCACAGACCCAGCCTCCGAGAGAGCCTTCCTCTCAGTGGGCCGCCACGCGCTCACCTCCACGCCCCTCCTTAGAGGTGTGTCCTGCCTCGGCCACCTCCTTCCACAGATTCCAGATCCTAAGGAGCTTGATTGTGCTCTCTCCCTGCGTCCCTTCCCCCCGGAAAGTCTTGCCTCCGTCCCTCATGAGGGCTACAGATAGGAAAGCCCGGAGTTTTACACGGACGGCTGTGGAGAGTGTCCGGCGTGCTCCATCAGGCTCCCTCAGGCCTCCCTCCCCCTCCTCCTCCCCCAACTCGGGTACAGGACTATATTCCACTGGTTTCTAATAACCGTGGTTCCCCCCGGAGAGGCCTGATCTAAAGCAGTGCTTCTCAAACGGTCGTGTATAGCAGAATTTCCTAGAGGGCTTGCTGGCCCAGGTCCAGAGATTCTGATTCAGTAAGTCTGGGCTAAGGCCCCAGAATGTGCAATTTCTACCAAGTTCCCAGGTAATGCTGATGCTACTGGTCTAAAGGCACCAGTTGTCTAATCGATAAAGCCAGGGCAGATTCTGTGGGAAGGTGGACTGGAAGGAGGCTGTTAAGGCAACAGTACTTTCTCTCTGTAACCCGGACCGACTCTATTCAGATCAATGAACATCCCTAAAATAATCACTGTTCCTCCTGGGCCCAGTTTGATGTCCCAAAGCAGGCAGGAGATTAAAAGCCATCAACAAAATGCATCAAATCCCTTAGTTCTGTCTGCTAGCTTCCTACATGCTTTGGTTTTGGCAAGCAAAACCATCTTTCCAGCCTACTTTGTGAGCTACAGACTTGCACATCAGCCAGCTGGGAGCATCTGTCAGCCAAAAGTAGGTAATTTAGGAACATTGTGTCTTAACCGAGGCTGCTCCCTTGCAGCCCGTAGCATTTGGTTCCCTATTTAAGTCCTACGTATCTCAAGACCAGGTATGCCTGATGCTGTCTTAGGAGAGAGGCTGTGACTAGAAGGGCGGGACAGCTTCACATCCATCTACGAAGCAGTAAGATGTCCTGTCTGTTGTATGTAAAATGTTATTAGTAGGCACACGAGATCCAATAAATATAAGAATTAGCCTTTTCTTTGTACAATTAAATTTGCCGTGCAGACATCCCTTAAGAAAAGATAAACCAGTGTAACCTGGTTTCTTGTACCCTCAATGAATACCCAAAATTAAAAAAAAAAAAGTGAATAAAGCAAAAAAAATGTATAGGGAAAGGCAAAGAATAGCTAAAGCAAAAAGAAGAATAAAATGAAATGAATTGGAAAAAAAAAAAAGATACCCTGGTCAAAGGGCTGAGGATTTATTTTCTAAGGCACACAAAAGTGAAAATTAGAAGTTTTTTGTGTGGCTGGAGATCTTGTCCATGGAATTTCAGGAACTTCTTGGTCACCTAAATTGAATAGCTTCTCGTCTTTGCCAAGAAAATGTGAATTGCATTTATTCCACAGGGGGCTTTTGGAGCATACAGAGAATTTTGGAATCTTCAGCTTGTACTTTTCCATACACATGAAGATTCCTACATAACATCAAAGATCCTTGAATGTACCAATCTGGAAAAACAAGATTACCATGGTCTTTCTTTCCTGGGCTTTCACATTCAGGGTTCATCTTACCTTTCTTCCTCTTACCCCTCAATGTACTGTTTCTTTGCAGACAGAATTAGCAAATAAAAGTGGATCATGTAATATGGCTAAATTAAATGATGTAATTAGCACCTCAGGTTAATTCAGGAAAGTCTTCATCAGTTTATTTTAGGTTCAATCAGTTATTTTTCAATAGAGCATGGTAGTTTCACTAAATTGATTGTCACCCCAACTGGATTCTTCACCCCTGTGTTGCAATTTTTGCACATATGGTATTGTCATCGGTATTGTCATTCTCCTAGAAAGAGCTATGCAGGGGGATTATTATCTTGTAGTCCCTTAGCATAGTTTTTTGGGTTTTTTTTTTTTTTTGTAGAGGCAGAGTCTCACTATGTGGCCCTCTGTAGAGTGCTGTGGTGTCACAGCTCACAGCAACCTCCAGCTCTTGGGTTTAAGGGATTCTCCTGCCTCAGCCTCCCAGGTAGCTGGGACTACAGGCGCCCAACACAACGCCCGGCTATTTTTTTGTTGCAGTTTGGCTGGGGCTGGGTTCGAACCCACCACCGTTGGTATATGGAGCCTGCGCCTTACTCACTGAGCCACAGGTGCCGCCCCCTTAGCATAGTTTTTGAAAAGTCTGATTCAGGTTAAAAATCTTTCCCGATTCTCTAGGAAAGAGGACAGGTTGAGAAAGAATCATATCAACACTTCATCCACCCACCTCTGCTCTGACCTCATAGGAACACTTGATTTGCCAATCAAACGTGATTTGTAGTTCGCCCTCCTCTAACTGAAATGTACATAATCTACCTGTAGTTCATTACTGGAAGCATGAAAACCCTGAATGGAAATGTCTATTGCCCTGTTTAATCTTGTGGTCCATTTCATGGGAGGGCAATATCAGGAAATTTCAAGATATTCCAGGGATTAATCCAACTAGAAGTTGAGGAAACAGAAAACTATTGCAAATGCTTGGCGGTAGGGCTTCTGGCCATGCCACAGCAGAGAGGTCGATAGAAAAACTTAAATGCTCCCTGTGTGTCTCTTGTCAAGATTCTCCTAATGGAGTCGTATTTTCAAGGGGCTCAACATTTCCAGCAAGTGTCCAATAGCAATATTTCTCAACTCATAGTCTACAGGAGCAGCAGCCATATCCTGGCCCAGGCAGACATGGAGCTTAGGAATTCCTGGCATCCATCTCCACATTTCCAGTAATGTTTATAGATTCAACCTTTTGGAACAGAACATATTTTTTAAGAGCCAATGAAATAAAATACCATTATTTTCTTTCTTGGAATTTCAAGACATAAATTTCACATCTGCAGAACAAAGATGTGATATTTGAAAGTTTAATCCCAGCTCTCCCAGGCATAACCTAGGCACACCCACCACCCAAGATATGTGGGAGCTGTAGAAAAGTTCACGAAAGGTGGCCTGGCGGGGTGCAGAGAGCAGGGGACCTGCAATTACAACAGTGGATAATTACAACCAGTGAGCCCCAGTTCCTTTGTTCATCGTGTTTTGTTTGATACATTAAATACTTACAGAGCCACGTGCCTTCTCTGAACTACAATATGCTTGTCACGTAATCTTTCTACACCCTGCTGTCCTCACCTGTATAATAAGGGTAATAATAATAGAATGATTCTTTTTAAGAGATGAGATCTCACTGTATTGCACAGGGTGGCCTCAAACTCCTGGGCTCAAGTGATCCTACCACCTCAGCATACCAAGTAGCTGGGTCTGGGACTACAGGTGTGGGCCACTGTGCCTGGCAACATCATTTTTTTTTCTTTTTTTAGAGACAGGGTCTCACTTTGTCACCCTCCATAGAGTGCTGTGGCATCACAGCTCACAGCAACCTCCAGCTCTTGGGCTTAGGCATTCTCTTGCCTCAGCCTCCCAGATAGCTAGGACCACAGCGTTTATTTATTTTTGTAGAGACAGAGTTTCACTTTATCGCCCTCAGTAGAGTGCTGTGGCGTCACACAGCTCACAGCAACCTCCAACTTAGGGCTTAGGCGACTTCCTTGCCTCAGCCTCCTGAGTAGCTAGGACTACAGGCACTAGCAAAGTAATTTTTAAATCTACTTCTCGAGGTTTCCTTGAAGATTAAATAAGGGCTGTGCATGATATAAAGCATGTTGCTACTTGACTGTTTCCTTGTTTTTTTTTTTTTGTTTGTTTGTTTGTTTTTGAGACAGAGCTTCAAGTTGTCACCTGGGTAGAGTGCTGTGGCATCACAGCTCACAGCAACCTCCAATTCCTGGGCTCAAGCGAGTCTCTTACCTCTGCCTCCCAAGTAGCTGGGACTACAGGTGCCCGCCACAACACCCGGCCATTTTTTGGTTGCAGCCGTCATTGTTCTTTGGCAGGTCCAGGCTGGATGCAAACCTGCCAGCTCAGGTGTACGTGTCTGGCGCCTTAGCCCGTTGAGCCACAGGCGCCGAGCCTGTTTCCTTGTATTTGTTTCATTACAACTATCCATCAGCTTTGGGCTTACAGGGAAGTTTTAATACTGTACTAGGATTTTTTTTTTCTTAAACAGAGTCTCTTGCCGTTGCCCTGGGTAGACTGACGTGGTGTCATAGCTCACGACAACCTCAAACTCTTGGGCTCAAATGATTCTTTTGGCTCAGCCTCCCAAGTAGCTGGGACTACAGCTGCCTGCCACAACACCTGGCTAGTTTTTTTTCAATTTTTGGTAAAGATGTGAGCTCACTCTTTTTTTTTTTTTTTTTTTTTTTAGAGACAGTCTCAGTTTGTCACTCTCAGTAGAGTGCTGTAGCATCACAGCTCACAGCAACCTCCAGCTCTTGGGCTTAGGTGATTCTTTTGCCTCACAGGCACCCGCCACCCTCTACCTAATGGAGTTAGATTTGGAGCTCTATCTAACCGAGCTCCAGGTGCTGCCCAGGAGCTCCCTCTTAACTTGGGCTGGTCTTGAACTCCTGAGCTCAGGCAATCATCGGCCTCAGCCTCTCAGAGAGCTCTCTACTGGGATTAAAAAGTAGGTGTTCCTTGGCCCAGTGGCTTTATTCTCAAGAACTCAAATCTCTGACCTGCCTGGAGCTCTGGATTCCGGGAGGGTCTATGCCTCAGGCATTGCTAGCTCTCCTGGGGAGGGGCATGGACAGCCTGGGGAAGCCAAGACCAGGAGACCAAGCAGAGAGACACCTTCCCCCACTTTCACACCCCCACTCCCCAGGTAGCTGTGCCTATTCTCTGTGGGCACAGAGCATCAGTAGAACTGAATGAAGCTGTAGTGTCCAGTGACAGATGTGTAATATTGCATATGTCACTGGACACTACAGCTTCATTAGCGTTATTTAAATAAGTTGCAAACTCCTTCCTCTGTACTACCCCATGGTCCCTTTCCAACTAAACAATTTAGCTGCGATCACCATAACAACTTGCATCCCATGGAGAGTGACGGACATCAACCAGGGCTGAGGGAATTAACTAGCCCTTAGTTTAGAGAGGTTTGAAGTCTCCTGGGGTTTTGTTTTTTTGTAGGCTTTTGGCATTTTGTGAGATTCAGCAGCTGTCCACAAGGGCTCAACTGTCAGCTGCCGTCCTAATGTCTTGGGGCAAAGACCTCACTTGGTCTTCCCTAGTCACTAATGTGGGACTAATCTCGAAGTGCAAATTGGATGCAATATGCTTAATTGACCAGGAAGCTTTATTTGCCTGTGGTTTGTAATGTGCTTGCAGTAGAGGTCTCAAGCCCCACTTGCAAATCTGCTGCAAAAACAATTTGCTGTAGCTCAACCTCTCCATGTGTTTATGTTAATGGATAATAGGCCCAAGAAAGTGATAAATGTGTTCAGATTACCCTGAAATAAATGATGGGTCAAGTAATAAAAGGAAAACTAAATTGCATTATGCAACAATTACATATAATAAAACACTTGATCTGCTCAGTAATGTATAGTTTTATATCTGCTGCTAACATATGTACAGATATGTGTGTGTGTGTACAGAGAGCCTTTAGTGCTGAAATGTCAACAGGAAAAATCACTTTGTGAGTCTGAAATTCTTGCTGCAAACCCATTATCCTACTGAAATAATTGTTTATTTTTTTATTATTATTATTTTTTTTTGTAGAGACAGTCTCACTCTATCGCCCTTGGTAGAGTGCTGTGGAGTCACAGCTCACAGCAACCTCTAGCTCTTGGGCTTAAGCGATTCTCTTGCCTCAGCCTCCCAAGTAGCTGGGTAGGTATAGGGTCTCGTTCTTGTTCAGGCTGGTCTCAAACTCCTGAGTTCAGGCAATCCTCCTGCCTTGGCCTCCCAGAGTGCTGGGATTATAGGCATGAACCACCATACCTGGCCAGTATTTACATTGCTAATAAATCTCATACAATTGAAAATTAAACAATTATTTCAAGGAGTAGGGCGCCGACCCCATATACCCGAGGGCTGCGGGTTCAAACCCAGCCCTGGCCGAACTGCATCAAAAATTAGCTGGGTGCTGTGGCAGGTGCCTGTAGTCCTAGCTACTCAGGAGGCTGAGGCAAGAGGATCACTTGAGCCCAAGAGCTTAACATTGCTGTGAGCTATGACACCATAGCACTCTATCAAGGGCAATAGACTTTGACTCTGGCCCCCAAAATAAATAAATAGGCTCGGCGCCTGTGACTCAACAGGCTAAGGCGCCAGCCACGTACACCTGAGCTGGCAGGTTCGAATCCAGCCCAGGCCCGCCAAACAACAATGATGGCTGCAACCAAAAAATGGCTGGGTGTTGTGGCGGGCGCCTGTAGTCCCAGCTACTTGGGAGGTGGAGGCAAGAGACTCGCTTGAGCCCAGGAATTGGAGGTTGCTGTGAGCTGTGATGCTGTAGCACTCTATCCTGGGTG
>CAUYON010187809.1:0-18705 GCA_963573935.1 Arctocebus calabarensis
CCCCCCCCCCCCCCCCCCCCCCCCCCCCCCCCCCACCCCCCCCCCCCCCCCCCCCCGCGTCCCCCTCACGCCGCTCATCCGACCGCCGGGCTGCCTTCAGAGCACGCCCGATGTCTCCAGGGGGGCTGTGTAAAGGGGGGATGTCTACAGGGGGCATGTCTCTAGAAGGGGATGTCTACAGGGGGGATGACTACAGAGGCAGATGTCTACAGGGGGCATGTCTACAGAGGGGGTGTCTAGAGGGGATGTCTATGGGCGGATGTCTACAGGAGGGATGTGTATGGGGGGATGTCTACAGTGCAAATGTGAAGAAGCTCTTTGGGGTGTGCTGGGGAAACCCCGAGAGCAGCACGCGGCAGCCATGGGAGAGCAGCTAGCATTTACACGGTGCTTACTGTATGCCAGGCCTGAGCTGAGTACTGGGCACTTGGTATCCTGTGTAGTCCTCACAACCACAGGAGATGAGGATCACTACTACCCTTGATTTATAGGTAGAGACTCTCATTGACCTGCCCTGATACTGTGCAGCTCGAAGGGGCCAAGGTAGGCTGTGAGCCCAGGCTGCCCAACTATCTCCAGGGCTGGAGGGGACAGGGCTGTGTCCAGGTAGCCAGAGCGGGTGGAAGGGGAGGGAAGGGCTCACATGCTAAGCAGGATCTTGGCCTGCTGTCCACTTAGGGACTTTTGACTTTTGATTCCTCAGTATAATGGCACTAAAAGTAGTTTAGAAATCATCTCTGGCTGCAGGGTGAAAATTAGACCAGAACGGGGCAAGTCTTTGAGTCACAGAGGCTGGAGACGATAGTGGCTTGAACAAGGGAGTGACAGTGAAGGGACAGTGATAAATTGTAAGACCCTCACAGAAAGCACTGAGCCCAGTGGGGGTGGAAGAGGAGCCATGGGTGGGAAGTGGACGTGCAGATTTGAAATTCGGGGAAATCAGGACTGGAGGGGCCAACTCAGGTCCCTGACAGGACGAAATCTCTCAGGAGAGTGTGCTAGCTAGAAGAGAAAAGAGCTGTTCTCTGACCTGGGGAACCCCAGTGGAGACAATTGCCTGGTCTGTGGTACTTCAGGCTCACTGACTTACAGAAGGACTGACGTGTCCCCATTTGCTTGCTTCTCCAACCTGTGGCCTTTTGGCAGTGGTAGGGCAGCTGTAGTAGGAATCAGTAAAGGTTTTCTAGAGCAGCGGTTCTCAACCTTCCTAATGCCTCCTAAGGCCATGACCCTTTAATACAGCTCCTCATGTAGTGGTGACCCCCAACCATAAAAATTATTTTTGTTGCTACTTCATAACTGAAATTTTGTTGCTGTTATGAATCGTAACTATCTGATATGCAGGATGTATTTTCATTGTTACAAAGGGGTTGCGACCCACAGGTTGAGAACTGTTGTTCTGTAGGAAGGTGACACTTTAGAAAGGACCCGAATGGTATGAGCTACGTGTTCCCTGGTCTCAGTCGTATTTCCTGGATGTTTGCCTTGAACCAGGTGACAACATAGCAGAGATACCAAGGGACCATTTCAACAATGTTTAGAAATACGTCTTCTCACATGCTGAGACTATTTCTGCAGGATTTCAATGCTTGATGTGATGTGGAAAGACCAGAGAGGTGATGTGAACTGAACTGTTAGGCTGCTTTGTGAAATAATTGCACTCATTCATTTTTATAACTGCTCACGCCCAGGCCTATAGGGCACCCTGAGAAAACAGCCAGGGCCAAATTTATATAAGCTGAGTCCATTTTTGCCAGACCTAATCACAGATACAGGACAGGGTCAGTTTTGTTATTTCCTTAATTGAAAGTGTCAAGAAAAATACAAGCCGGGTCAGAGAGTTTTTGATTGGGGCAGAAATGTTGGCATAAATAACCTCAGATTACACGTCTGCTGGAAGCTGAGAGGAGGCTGGTTGGCGCAGCCTCTTTCCGAGGTTACTCAAACAAACCCTGGTGCCTGGCAGCTCCCCTCCGGAACATGGGAAATGCATATGAGAATTTTGAAACCTCTTTAGTTTTTTCCCAGGGTAAAGGCCTGGGAAAATCAAGGTATCCCTAGGGAATAAGAACCTTTGACAATCAAAATAATTCTTTAATTCGTCTCCTGTAACTTGCTCTCTCCCTTTTCTCTTTTCCTTCCTTCCAGTTAAGTGGTCCGCTATCCTGGCACTGGATGGAAAGGGAACTTGCATTGTTTTGCAGTTTTTGGCCGAGGCCAGGTTTGAACCCGCCACCTCTGGTATACGGGGCTAGCGCCCTACTCCCTGGAGCCACAGGCGCTGGCCAAGGGAACTTGCATTTTTAAGTGCCTGAGACATGCAAGGTGAGCCACATCCTTAGGAAGGAGGCCCCACTATTTCCATCCTACAGAAGGGGAAACTGAGACTTATTGAAGGTTGCTCAGCCAGAAAGACATAAAGGCAGAATTCAACACTAGGACCCTGTGTTCCTCAAACCCGTGTTCTTCATGATACCCTGTCTAGCAAATACCCATTTTAAATATAGAGAGGGTATAAAGTGTAGGTGAAAGGCATCCTGGCAACTTCCTCAATGGACCTCCGTTTGGCCTTTTATCACTTCACACCCCCACCCAGAAGACATTCTTACCTTGAGCAGCTGCCCTGCCTTTGGTTTCTTTTTCTTTTTTTTCATTTTCAACAATCTCACTCTATTGCCCAGGCTAGAATGCCACCCAGCCTAGAGCTCAGTGGCATCATCACAACTCACAGCACCCTCAAGGTCCTGGGCTCAAATGATCCTCCTGCCTCGGCCTCCTGAGTAGCTGGGTCGATAGGCACCCACCATAACTCCTACTAATTTTTATATTGTTTGTAGAGATGGGGTCTCTTTCTTGCTGGTCTTGAACTCCTGGGCTCAAGAGATCTTCCTGCCTCAGTCTCCCAAAGTGTTGAGATTACAGACGTGAGCCACTGAGCCCACCTGTCCTGGATTTCTTGGGAATGCTGGACCTCTTCCTAGCTATTTGTCCCCGTCATTTTTGGCTCGAGGATGAGACTTGTTCTTTCCTCCAACGTTCCACCTGTCTGCAGGAAAACTAACTGGCCAGTGCTTCTCTCAGGCAGAGCCTCGCAATGTAACTCGTAGAGAGAAGGACTTCACCAGATATGAGCATTCAGTGTATCCCAGAGTGGAGAGGCCTGGGGCTTTCTGCCTGCTGTGATGCTCTCAGCCTGAGTCTGTCCTCTAGGCCCCTGGAGCATGGGCTTTCGTGGCGGGCTGGAAGTTCTAAGCATCATGAGCCACAGTGCCTTCCTCACTTCCTTCCACTTATTCTGAATGAATTCTCTTCCCAACCAAAATATGTCTGCTAGGCCATTTGAGAAATGTGAAGCTTGGCTAGCCTGTAGGACCTTTGGGCTTCTACACCAAAGCTGCAGGTCTGGTTATAGGTGTGGAAAACCATGGATTGATTTCAAATCTATAAATGTCTTATGCTCGTACCTTGCCTCTGTGCCCCACGGAATGAGTATAACCAGTGTCCTTGTTTTATAGGGAAGGTTCTCCAGTGCCAAATGCAGCCTGGCCTTTCTGCCTCTCTCCCTGGGAGTTCAAACTGGATTCTTCACCTTCATGATCCCCGGGGGGTAGGGGTGGAGGGGAAGTATTGCCCACGCAGTATCCCAGGAGTCACGAAACCAGTGTTTTATTAAATGATTATTTAATAGTCATTAAAGCTGAACTTTATTTCCAGGTCCATTGACGGCAAAAGGAAAAGTGATTCAGAGGCCAACTCACAGCTTTGCTGTGTTCCTCTGCAAGGTGCTTTCTGAGTTTCGTGACTCAAGTTTGGGTTAGGGCTGTATGCTGGGAGCTCTCTGTGCCTGAAACCTGGTAAAGTGAATGAAAGACAGTTCACTTCCCTAGTAAAATTACAGTAATAGCTCACCCTTTTTCTGCTCTGTCCTAAGTGTTTTTCATGCAGTAACTAATATAATGATAATAAAATCCTAGGAGGTAACTCCTTTTCTCGGAGGCAAGAAACCTGAGCATCCATGGTGGTGGGAGGGTAGGGGGGTCAGGCAGGGAGGGAGACAAGAGGGTCCCTTGAATAGGCCAGTCGTCCTGTGGCCTCTGTCTTTCATACGCTGCACCAAAGATGGAGAAATGCTATATGACAGCCATGCAGCTGGAAAAGCTGGGCTGGGGTTTCTGCAGGTTGGCTTTCTGGGAGTGACCTTCTCCACCTCATACCTGGAGTGATGATGCCTCTGCCCAGGTGCAGAGGAAGGGGGTGACGTGCGAGGACAGACAGAAGGTGCTGTGTAAATTAATGACCACTAACAGAAAGCTTCAGGAAGAGCTTTTACATGATGAGAAGTGGAAGGGCAGGAATGCTGGAAGAGATTAGTGTCCCTTCCACAAAGAAGGGGTGGCAGGTGTCCTGACGTTTACCAGCTGACCTGTGCAGAGATTTTCGGTTTTGTTTTTCATGAATTCGTTATTGACATTTAAAAACCGGGAGATGCTTTATAAAAACCGGAATTTCTGGCTTCTCTTGAAAAAAAGATCTCGTAAGATGCACCTGTGCTAACACCTGACTGGGGCTCACAGCAGCCACCTCCTTCAGTCAGGGCTGGCTGCCCGGGCCACCCCAGCCTGTCTGTGACCCCACCTATAGTTGGGGAGAAACGTGACAGAAGCTCCGAACCCCCAGATTCCAGCCTGGTTCTCTTTAACCCTTCCATGCTTCTCTGGTCGGATTCATGATATGCTGCTGTATTGATTTCAGCAGTTCTGCTCAAAGCTCAGAAGAGAGAACTCCGGATATTATTATGAGCCATACTTACAGCCTTTTAGAAATACAGCACGTTTCTACCCTCTAGAAAGCTTGGAAGGGTGTTGGGTCCAAGGTGAGTGACTAATTTTCACAAAACCTGGATTCAACTGGTGTTTTTCTTTTGAATTCCACTGTTTTCTGCCAACAAAGTTAGAGAATAGTGGGGCCCTGGGGTGATGGGGGGTGAGGCCGAAGTCCTCGTCTGCCGTTGACTGGCCATGTATTCCTGGACAGTTTGTATAACTTTTCTCCCGGAATGGGTGTGAGAGGCACAGGGGAGAGTGCTGGCCTGTGCTGGCGTCTGACGAGGGAGACCCATTGCCCTCCTTGAAGTCATGGCGAACTCATACTGTGTGACGGGACAGGTTAGCCAGTTTGCTTTAAACAGCACAAAAAAGATAGTTGTCTTTTAAAGCAATTTCAAAATACTCATCTCCCTTGTGTTGCCGACAATCAGTGGTGTGCTTGGTACAAGTTACTTAGCATCTGTGGACTTACACGTGGTCCTCCGTCAAAGGGACTGTCCAGTGTACTCGGTAGTGTCAAGGGCTTCTGTGCTTCCTTTTAATGGAGTAATTGTACATTAAAACAGTGTTTACAATTTTTATTTTTAATGCCATATTTTAAAATCGTTTTTTCCTTGGAGGATCCTCAACAGATGAGCTAGCAGGTGAGCTACCTGGGCCTCCCTCCAATGGCCCCTGCTCTGTGCCAGGCCAGCCCCAGAGAAGCTTCCCCCACACCGTGTGTCTGAGTGTGTACCAGTGACAAATCAGGCAGCAAACTGTCAGGCCATGGGTGTTCTGTCCTCGGATTATGGCAAATTCACTTTCTTAATGAATTGGAGGCCAGGTTTGAATCGGGTTTGTGGACGCTTTGGAATTCTGTGCCGCAGCGTGACTGGCCAGATGTGTGGCCTCTCCACCCTTTCCTCCCATCCCTGGCTCCATTCCATGCAGAGAGGGGCCTTGCGTGCTGAGTGTGGAAATCCCAACCTCCAAGCTCAAGCTCTGTTTTGTTTCTTCCTACAAATACCAGCCTCTTGACCACTGCTGACCACCCAAGATGCACAGATGGTTGCCTAGTTCCTCTTGGGAGGCCAGATCTGGGGAAGAAGCCACACGGGCCCAGGATCACGGCTGTCTGGGAGACTGTTCTGGGGTCCCTCATTCCTAGAGTGTGGTCTAGAAATAGGGTGTGGGTGGGCTTGGGGGTGCACTTCTCCTTCAGATGAGGGTCTTCTTGTCCTGTAGGGAAGGGAACAGCTGTAAGGCAGAGAGCCAGATGGAGCGGGACCCTTTAGAAGTGCTCAGATGGACCCAGATCCAGGGCCCCTCTTGCCTGAGTCCAAGGCCAGTGCTGCTCTGAACCCAGGGGTTTTGAGGGCCACGGGATGTGCAGGCTCATGGCCTGCGAGCTGATACCTTCCTACCTTTCAGATTTGTACTCTTGAGTCCTGTGTTTCTCCAAGTGCTCCTTCAGCATAGCTGAAAGTCCTGGTTTCTAACCCTGTTAGAAGGGAAAGGGATATACCTTGCTGCCTACTGTTTGCTTCCCAGAGGGGCCTCTGGCCCTTCTTTCTATTGACCACTGGGGCTGCTAAGTGGAAACAGCGGTAGCCAGCCTGGTCCCTGGCCAAGGACATGGACAGACTGTGTTGCAGCTGCCAAGTCAGGGCTTTGCTCAGTTTCTTCTGTAGACTCTTGTGATTCCCAGTGTCCAACCCTGGATCTCTGTACAGCCTGGCGTCCTCAAGGCCAGGGTTTCCTCCTGGACTGCGCAGAGATGGGAGGATGTGGGAGATCTGAGGGCCCAACCATTCTGTGCGCACACCTTGAGCCTGTCACCTACTGTCTGGGCCGTGCTTCACCCTGCCTTCTGCAATCCTGGTGCTTTCAAATTCTGAGCAACTCAGCTTCTGTCACTTTTCCAGAACATTTCCTCGTGGGAGTTCAGGCTGCAGCTGTCAGGAAACTTCTCTTCAACTATTCCTCATCTGTAAACAACTGTTGTGGTCTCCGATCTGGTCGTCTCTGCAGTTTTTCCCTCTGGTGACTTAATATCTTTTGTTCTTCTTTACTGTCTTCTTTTGTGGAATTTCCGAAGGAAGAGGAGAGAAACACAGCAGCTAATTCCCCACGTGAGACTGAGGATTTAAATGCAGTAGAACCTCTGTAAGTTGACCACCCAAGACTGTAGCAAACTGGGCAACCCGCACAGGTGGTCAGCAAGAGAACCCAGCCTGCTGTGCTGACACACACATGAGGGTCTTGTCTGGTCTGTGAAGTTTAGGTCAAGCTCAGGAGTGCAGGCAGGTAGTGGACTACAGAGGTTCTACTCTGGTGATAATAACACAGTGGGCACTGCTCACTGAGGGTTGTTGACTTTGGAGTGGCTTTAAATCCTCCTTCCTGATATCATCTCTTCCTCTTCCTGGATTTCCTCCAAGAATGAGGGATTTACCAGCTTTAAGACACACTAGACCGTGGACAGAAAGCCCTAATTTTTCACATAGTCGTTACCTTATCTTTTCCACTTATAACTTGTTTGTGTTCAGCTTCAGTAGACATTTATTAAGTGCCTACTGCACACCAGGCAGCATGCAGTGTTTTAACCACCTGGACTTTCTTTAAGCCTTATCACACCCTGGATGATACCAAAGCAGGTTTTACTTTTCAGATGGGCAAACTCTGGTGTCCAGATTTTGAGACTTAAGGAATCGCCTAGGCCTAAAATTGAGCCCATTTTCATAGCCCTAATGGTACGTGACTCTTCAATCTTTAGAACTGCGGTTTGGCTTTTTTGTTGTTGTTTCTCATTAACATCTCCTTGTTCCTAAACATGCTCCACACCTCGTCTGTACAACACGGATAAAGTGAGCAATGCCATGTTCATTAATCTGATCTTTTGAAGAGTTCTCTGAGTCGAGCTCGTTCCTGGTCCTGACTGACACAGATGTACATGTGAGAGCTCATTCATACGGTTACACGTTCATTATTATGTTCTTACCTGTGGACAAGTCTTTAATTTTGGAAAAACTTTATGCCTCTTACGTTAACTTTGTCTACAGCCCGGAGAGGTTTTGAGTTTTAGAGAAGTAGCAGATCCGATATTTGAGAACGTTTGGGAGTAACTTTCAGACCAGAGTGTGTTTAGAGAGTTCTAAAAGGATGTGAGTCACATCTGAGGGGTGTTTGAGAGACGTGGTCCTGCTTATCAGAGGAGAGAAACAACACAGATCTGGTTCTTGAGCACCGCAGGCACCTTTTGTGGAAGCAGGAAGAACCTCATTCTCCATGTGCCTCCTTGGGGTGTGGCGTGCAAGTTACAGGAGAAGTTGTGACTGTGTCAGAATCTGAGCACTTGAGCTGCTTGAGAAGGAGTGAGTCCCCCATGTCTGGAGGAGTTGAAGTGGAAGCCCTTGACTTTCTGGTGGGGTGGTTCTGGGAGGGCCTGAGCATGCGGCCGAGACTTTCGTCCTGGCTTTGGGGTTTTCAGGTTTGGAATTCGATAGGAACTGAGACATCTCGTCTGTTGGTTTCTATGGCAGAGCCTGTGGCAATTTCTTGAACTATTTCCAAGGTATCTTTCCAAAGCCATTTCTGAATTGTGCGTTCTTTCTCTTATAGGAGAAAATGCAGAAGTTTCCATGGACGTCTCCCTGGCCTACCGTGATGACATGTTTGCTGAGTGGACTGAGATGGCCCACGAGAGAGTGCCCCGGAAACTCAAGTGCACCTTCACATCTCCCAAGGTATGACGCCTTGATGTCTAAGTTGATGGAGTTTCTATTTGGTTCCCAAGTAGGTGGGAAGATTTGCTTACACTTCACATGTGTGCCTTCTTTCTTTGCGTCTGTGACCCACAAAGGCTGGTCATTACCCTCTGAGCAGAGAGAAGAGCATTGTGGAGAGTTCATGTCCCAGCAAAGGAGGAAAGAACAGAGGAAGAAGGAACGTCTATTTGAAATCCTTTAGTTGTTTCTCTCCATAAAATGAGTTGAATATAAAATAGCTGAAAATATTTGGAGAACAACAGTCTAAGTTATTTTGAGGGTGCGAATATGCCTCTGTTGCATCGAAACTTGTGTCTATGTCCCAGTTCCTCAGATATCTGTGTGTAAGAATTCAAATGTAAGTGAGGAGGCCAGCACTACCTCGTGGAGACCACAGGCCAGCTCAGGACTGAGGAAGGATGAGAGGGAGTCTTCCTTTAAGACCTCCTGTCATCTTACCCATTATTAGGACTCCCCCTTTTCTAGTTTTTCCAGGAATACTCACTCAGCCCCCCAGTGGAGGGACATCTCGGCTCTGCACTGTGAGTATGTGGGTCATGGGGCATTTCCTGTAGGTCAAGGCCTCAGATGCCTCATAAATTAACACACAGGGATTGACTCTGCTCCCCGGAAGATGGTAGAACTAGGTGGTGTGAACGGGGCCTTTTCAAATGGCATGTGTTGCTCGCACACGCTCACCCCCTTCTTCTCAAAGTTTCAGTGAAGGTGAGATGGAGCCAGGGTTACTGTTGCTCACCTGCTCAGGGTGTTGGCCTGGGACTCCACTAACTAGGTGATCTCGGGGTCCCTGCTGGGACAGGAATGTTCTCAGCTCCAGGCTCCCCACTGGGCACACTCTTGATTGTGCCTTTTCTCATGTGACAGCTTCATATCAGTTGCCCTTTGTAAGATCTGGACAGCTCTGTAATGCTTGGAATGATTTTTGTTCCTTTTCCCTCCTACCACTGGCCTTTCCTAACTTTTTCTTTGGGCAAAGTTAGGGTTTCCTGTGAAAAGTAGAAATGTCAGGTTGGAGCCTCTGAGCACTGCGCCAGCCTTACCTGCCCTTCCTAAAGAGGTGGGTGCTGGGCTGGCGGCCTCGCCTGACAGCAGCAGTGAGAGGCATAGACTTGTAGGAAGCATGCCTGGATTTGTAGGCCGTGTCGCTAACTGTGACCTCAGAGGCACTTACATAATCCATCCAAGCTTCAGCTTCCTTTCTGCAAGATGCAGAAATAACACCTACTTTGGGAGTCTTTGTAAGGACCAGATGAACATAGGCAAACTGGCCTTATAATGTAACGTCTTGTCTGAGACATACTTCAGAGTCAAAGGGGATGTGAACCAGGTGTCCACCAGGACAGCAGGGCAAACTGAGGCTTGTGGGTGGCCATCACACCCTATACCCTGAACTGATTACAGCACTGGGAGCCTCCAGGGTCCAGACCAGAGCTAGAGAAAGTGTGATCTGAGGTCCAACACCTCAGTACTGCCGTGGAGCTTGCGGGAATTACAGATTCCCAGGTCACAGGCTGAAACTATTGAATCACAATTTCAGGGGCAGGACCAGTGGGTCTGTGTTTTAACAGGCCTTCAGTTTAGGCCTTAAGCTCGATAAAGTTTGAGAGCCACTGTCTAAGACCCTCTGCTGAGTGCCACAGAAAGGGCCTCCCCGCCCCCACCAAAGCCACAAATACAGTCGGCAAAAAGAAGCCCCAGGACCTGGGAGAGGACCGGCCAGCACGCTCAGATCTTTGTAGGCAATGGAGGAAATTAATTAAAACCTTTCTTGCTGTTGCTTCACTTTGATTGCATCTTTAAGAGGGGAGACCAGTTGAACACCCAAACTAGAGGGCTTTTGGATACAGAATTTCATCTTCAGAAAAGAGGGCACCTGACTCACAGGCGGAGGGCGCCCAGCAGCAGGGCCAGGGGGAGGGATGTTTGCCTGCAACTGCTTCTTAATGACGGCTGCTTAATTATCTTTAGGACGCGTCAATCCCTTTCAAGAAAGATATTAAACCTGGAAAGGTGTGAAGGAAATGAATCATCAAGTCTGTGCTTTTTGATTGCAGTGAAATTTAGTCTTCAATCTGAAGATTAAATGAGAAATTGCTTTAAAGCTTTTTAGTCCCTGGTGGAGTGTGAAGTTAAAAAACAAAAAAAAAAGTAAAGTTGCCACCTGCTGTAATTTGTCCTAATTAGCCAGTCTCACGCTGGAGTTGGAGGAGGACTGAGGGAGGGAGGGGAGGAGGGAGAGAAAGAGGAATCTTTCTTCTTAAATGCCCTAAATACTGGCAGAGGCAGAACTTCAGTGTGTTTAAAAAAAAAGCCCCTGACAGCATACAGTGAATTTGTCTCAGAGACACAGGCCAGGCCGGGATCCTAGAAGCCAGTGTGGTTCCTCTAAATTGGCTGAACTTAGGTAAACAAATGGCCTCATGGGCGGTGGTGTCCCCTTTCTAAAGACAGAGAGGTGTGGGACACCCAGAAACCCATGGCAGGAAATTGGAAGTGACCCTAGAGACCATCTTATTTAACATTCTCACTTTACTTAGGGGTACACTGAGGCCAAGGAGGCCCCAGGTACCCAGCAGGGACAAGGTCAGGACTAGAGTCGCAGCCTGCTGGCCTGGACTCTTCATCAGGACAGGTGCCTGCGTCTTGGCGTGGCCGAGGAAGTGCCACTCCTTTCCTCCTGCCCCACTGCCCGTCCTCATCCCCGGGGGGAGCAGTGTGGGCGACTGGACTCAGGGGCCCTTGTCCTCCTCCCAGTTCTGCTCCTGCTTTTGGGACCTTGAGCAAGATACTCACCAGGTGGTGGTTTTGTTCCCTTCCCATTCAGAGCCTCGCTTTATCTAAATACATCAAGACTCTGAGTTGTTTTATTTATAACACCTTAGAAAACTGTCCTCTTGTTCCTACCACCAAGGATAATCAGCCTCCTCACTGGGGCTTAATCTGAGGGTGAACTCAAGGCTGCTTGCTGTTTCAGAGGTCCCAGCAGAGCCATAATCCCAGCCCCGGTTTGTAAGCAGAAGAGAGAAAGGGTGGATGGGAGAGAGATGGCTGCTCGGGAAGCATCGTCCACGCTGAGCGAGCTTTGCATGAGAAGCAGAATTCCTTCTGCAGAGAATCGCCACCTCAATCGCCTGGTGGTGTCTAATGGAAATGGCCATGGGCTGTATCTGCCACCCAGGGGGAAGGGCAGAGGCGAGTGGGAGCCCTGGGTCAGGGGTCAGCCTGCCCCTCTGCCAGGTGTGACCTCTCGTGCCCAAGTCTGCTCACTGCACTGGAAGCTCTGACTGTCGGGAAGGAGCCTGCTTTCCAGTCTCCCACCCCGTGTGCAGGTGTGGGGCAGCACCTCTTACATTGTTTACAAGGAAGCCCAAGAACCCTTCCGGAAACGCGGCTACATTTTATTTAATTTGGATTTCCGCTTCTTTCTGCCTTCGTGCCTGTTGGGCAGTTAGGAGGCTCTGGAGGCAGGATGTTCTGGGTGAGACATTCTGAGTTTCTCTGGGAGTCTCGTCACCCCTCCCAATCCCTGTCTGTCTTCTGCAAATTCTAAGGGCTCCTTGGGTTACTTCTGTTACTATCAAGTCAACAAAGAAAGGTGTTTTCAGTTCCTTGTAGCTGCCCCTTCGGGCTCAAACCATGAAAATAATTATCCCTCATCAAAGAGAATAATGAACTTCAGTAGAAGCTTCTTCCCAAACATTTGAGAAGTTGACTGTTTCATGGAGGCTTCGAGGCCTCCGACAACACACTGCAAATAAAATCTCTCCTGGCCCTGCAAACGAGGCTCCTAGGTGAGGCTCTGAAGAATATTATAGACCTGAGAGGTGTTAAGACCTTGAAGGTATCTCTGCTTTTCACCAAAAAATCTCTGGCTCTCCCTTGATTGTGGCTGATTTTTTTTTCTTCTCCTTTCTACTCTTTTTCTTTCTTTTTTTCTTAGGGTTGGGGTGATGTGCCCTGTAATCTGTACCTCTAAGGCGTATCTTTAAATAATAGCTTTTTCAAATATCCAATGTACTCAATACTAATACGAAACCAATAGATAAAGGACTACACACCCACAAGAGGGAAAAACAATTAAACTCAAGTGGGGGGAGGGGGCGAGGGCGGGGAGGGGTGAGTGCTTAACGGGCACAATGTAGGGGTACACTGCACACCCCTGAGTGGGGACACAGCTGCAACTTGGACTTCACCTAGAAAACACAAACAATGTAACATCGTCTGTGCCTTCATAATAATCTAAATTAAGTCACACATAAATGCTAGATTTTAAAAATGGGTGCTCCGCGCCCAGGGAAATGAGCACAGACACGGTCTGTTGGAAATCGCGCTCCTGCCTCCAACCTTGTGTTCTTCTTCCAGACACCCGAGCATGAGGGCCGGTACTATGAGTGCGATGTCCTTCCCTTCATGGAAATCGGGTCTGTGGCTCATAAGTTTTACCTTTTAAACATCCGGCTGCCCGTGAATGAGAAGAAAAAAATCAACGTGGGCATTGGGGAAATCAAGGACATTCGGTTCGTGGTAAGTGAAGGACACGGATCCCGCAGCTGTGATGCTGGGACACGGGCCGGCGGGGGTGTGATTCGGAAAGGAACTCCGTCTCTCTCCTGGCAGCTTGAGCTCCACTCATCTGACCTGAGAAATGGGAATAATTCCACACCAGGACGGCTGAGATTGCAGAGTGAATTCATTTGTGGGAGAGATTACAGAAATTGAAAATAATACAATTATTGCACCCGCTTAGGATCTTAAGTGGGCTTAAAACCACTTACGATCATTATAACATTATGGCCATAATTGCGTAATGATTAGTGCCAAGATCAAAGTGCATCTCCCTTCTCACAGGCTTCACCTTGCCAGCACAGGTTGTGGAGGGAACAGGGGTTCTTTCCCTTTTATTTGTTTAATTGGGAGAAAGGTAGATAAGCATTTGTTGTAGAAAACTATACAGTGTAGGTGAAGATAGAGACGAGCACAAGGTTACCTGTGATACCCACCGTCCACAGTGACCGTGGCTGCTGAGGGGAGCATGTATCTCCTCCAGGCTTTTCCTATGTGTGTGTACATACGTGAGGGTTCCCTTCCGAAAAAAAAAAGAACAGGACCATACTGAACTGACTTTTATTGCTTACTTTCTTCACTTTATGGTATATAGAACATAGGGGGTGAATATAATATAAATATGCTTCCCAATACTGCTATGATTGTATCGTGTAGGCTTAGCCTGATACTTTTTACCCATCTGCAACTTTTCAATGAAAACCTTGCTGGAAAATCTCTGTTCATGTTCATAATCACTTCAAGACACCCCCACAGCCCCAGGAAGACCACATTGGACTGACACGGGCCTCAAAGGGGGATTAAAGAGCTGAGAAGGGTGTGGAGAAGCAGAAGGTTCTCTCTGCTCCTGCCTAACATTTCTGGTTCTTTCTCTAGAGTGGCTTTCTGTGGGGCAGTAGCTGAGGGGACACCATGCTTCCAGTATCCCCTGTAAATCTGTACCTCTAAGGTGGGCCTTTAAGCATTGTTAGCTTAAACATTGCCGAGACAGGCAGGTCTGCTGGAAGTAGTGAGGCTGCCCCCAGCGCTTCTCCCAGACCCAGCGCGTGGGCAGCACTGCTGCGGGCGCACGGCCCTCTCTGCCTCCTGGTCTCGTGTCCCTGGCAGAGAGAGGCCTTTTGATCTGCGTCGCCGCAGTGTGAGGAGGGCCGGGCTGTGAGGGCGTGTGTGCTGGGAACACCAGAGCCCGGCAGACCCGCTCTCTGCTGACCACTCCCCAGCCGGCACCTGGGGTTGGAAGTGGCGCTGCGCTCTGCTCACCTCCAGCCTTCCCGCTGGCCTCTGTCTAGGGGATCCACCAGAACGGAGGCTTCACCAAGGTGTGGTTCGCCATGAAGACCTTCCTCACACCCAGCATCTTCATCGTCATGGTGTGGTACTGGAGGAGGATCACCAGGATGGCCCGACCCCCTGTGCTCCTGGAAAAGTAAGAGCTGGGCCCCACCTGCCCTGCGGACTCGGGCTGCCCGCACTCCTGGCTCTGCTGGGGTCCGGCTCAAGCGGTCAGGCTGTGGTCTGACCAGGGGCCTCCCAATCTGCTTTCCTCCTGCAAACTGGGAGTAAACCCTGGGGCTCTGCCGCTCTCCTTTCTGGCCCGTCCTCCTTCTTCGCCCCCCTCCCCACAGTCAGAAGCAATACTCCTCCCTGGTGGGCGGGGGGCTGCTGATGGAGCGACCCCTGTCTTCCTGCAGACACAGCCCTGTCCGCAGCACGGACTGTTCCTTCCTGCTGCGTACTTCCACTGACATACCCACACGCTCGACCCTGTCCCGGTCCTACACAAAACTCGTCCTTTCCCAGTGTCCCCTGAAGCTGCATACCCTTTTTCTGGCAAGACTTCTCAAAAACCTCGTCCTCGGGTCTTCCCTGTTCTCTCGAGTCCATTCTAGTCTGGATTCTTCCCACAGGGTGGGTAAAACTGGGCTTCACAGGGTCGCCAAGGACCTTCCCGCTCCCATCCGAAGGGCACTTTTCAGTCCTCTGTCCTGACTGTCACCAGCCTTGGACTTGCTCATCTTGAAGAGTCCTCTGGCCCCTCTTGGCCACTGCCCTTTGCTGACCTCGCCCAGTCTCCAGCCCCGCTCCCTTCTGCCTTTCCAGAGCCCAGGATCAGGCTGGGGGCCTCTTCCCTTTATTTGCCTGGGGCTCTCCCTGAGCCTCGTGGTCTTAAAGCCCATCCACCCTCTGTGACTCTTCATTTGTATCTCCAGCCTCGTCCTCTCCCAACCTGAGGCACAAATATTCCAGCTGTTCACTTAATGTCTTCACTTGCATCTAAAATGCAGGTAACATGGCCAAAAAGCAGCCCTGGACTTTCTCCTCTCACTCTTCCCTCCCCGGCGCCCCGCTGTACTAAAGGGCAACTCCATCCTGCCAGGTGCTCAGGTTGGAAATGCAGGGGTCACCCGACTCCTCCTTGTCCATACCTCTCCTCCCCCACCAGGAAGCCTCACTATGTTCTCTGCCACCCCCTCCTCCAAGTAACCCACCATGGGTTCCCAGCTGGGTCAGCTGCCCTCTTTGCTGCCACCCTGTCCCTCCCCACAGTCTGTTCACAAGGCAGCTGAGTGCTCGCTCTCAAGGGGGACCAGGCCCTGCACTCAGCTCACAGCTCTCTCCTTGGCTCTCTCCTTTGCTGTGGCCTCCAGAGTGGGGGACCTGGTGGTCTTCCTGGTCCTTGAGTGTGGCCTTTGACTGAATCCAAGTTTTATATAACAAATCCTTTTGCTAAAAAAAGGTATACAGCAAAGAAAGGTGAAGCTTTTCTGGCTTCCTTTGTTGCTTAAAAAAGGACAAATGAGCTCAGAAGGCTGCATGTCCCCACCCCTTGGTGACCTCAGATCTTATCTCCTGTCCTCTCTGCCGCCCACCAGACCCTGGACAATGCTCAGACAGTGTTCAGACACATCTGGCCCGTCCTCTCCCCAGGGCCTTTGGACTTCTCATCATCTGACATGGTTTTTTTAGATGTTCTCATGGCTCAATTTCCCATTTCCTTCAAGCCTTGTTCTAGGATCTCTTATCTTAGAGGCTTTTTCCTCCCCACCTTCTGTCAAGTCACTCTCCATTCTCCTGCCTAGTATTCTGTTGTCCATAACATTTATTATCTTTCCCTGTCCTGCCCCTTACCCCATCGTGACAGCAGAACCCTGTCACTCCCCAGCACCTCCAACAGTGACTGTACATAGCAGGGGCTTAATAAATGTCTGTGGGATGAATGAATGGGTCATGTCAGTCCCCGGTTTCTTTAAGACAAATTCTAAATTCTCTGATGCATAGGCAAGTTCTCCTTGAGGCTGACCCTTGTTAGGTCTCCACTCTCACACCCTGTGTTTCCCAAGATGTGCTCCATACAGACCCCTGAACATACCAGGCTCTCGCTGGCCTCTGTGCCCCCATCCCGGCTCTGCCCCTTGCTCAGAACACCCTTCCCACCTGCGTAGGTGCAACTCCCAGTTCAGCTCAGTTTCTGCCTCCGTCAAAGCCGGAGCACAGCAGCAGCCATCTGTGCTTTTGTGCTCATGTGACAGTGCTTATCAGACTCTACTTGAACTGTCTCTTTGTCTGACTCTCCCCCAAGTGCATCTCCATGGGCAACAGAACCCATCCTGTTCATTTCAGCATCTGTGGCCCTATCAGTGTCCGGCACAAGGCCTGTGCATAAAGAACATATGTTTTCCATGGATGTGGGGGAGTATGGCTTCATCAGTGGCATGAAAATGATATTTTAACAGCTGGGCTGGTGACTCACACCTGTAAAGCCAGCACTCTGGGAGGCCAATGTGGGTGGATTGCCAGAGCTCAGGAGTTTGAAAGCGGCCTGAGCAAGAGTGAGACCCTATCTCTACTAAAAATAGAGTGAGCTATGATGATGCCGTGGTGCTCTACCCAGGTGACACAGTGAGACTCCTTATCTGTCTCAAAAAACCCCAAGATTTTAACAGAGAAGTGCAAGTAAGTAGTGTAATGCAGCAAAGCAAGATAAAAGCTGAATAAGCAACTAAAAGAATTTACATTTCAAATGTGTTTGGAGTCATTTATTATTGAAATAAATATTCTTATATAATTCCTACTTGCTGAAGATGCCTCCATAATGAGTGCAGTGGTCGGGTTGATGGTAAGAGAAGACAGTTATACTGTCTCAGAGAGGCAAGTCTACAGATCAAGAGAAGACAGTTGTACTCACTGAGGTTTCTTTGAGAAAGCCAAGGGACTGGCACATACATGGTCAGAGGGTCTTCATGTGAGGTGGCACCAAAATAAAGATAGTGGCCTCAGGAGGGGGGTTCAGATGCGAGGCTTCTTTATCCTGCCAACTAAATGGCACATTTTGTGTCTCCGTGTGGAAACTTACTAGGATGTGAGCGAGAAATTCGTCACATAGCTTCTCCCAGTAACTAACATCTCCATTCTCCAAACTGAGTCGAGGATTTTTTAAGGTCTGCCTCCCAGATGATGCAGTGGCTTTCCTGATATTTTCTCGCTGTCAGAGTCATCTTTGCCCTTGGCATTTCCATGACCTTTATCAATATCCCAGTGGAGTGGTTTTCCATCGGGTTTGAGTGGACCTGGACGCTGCTGTTTGCTGACATCCGACAGGGGATCTTCTATGCAATGCTTCTGTCCTTCTGGATCATCTTCTGCGGAGAGCACATGATGGTAAGAGCCCGGGGAGGGCAGACGCGCCTCACAGCCGCCCTGCGGGGGACACTGAGCTGACACCAACCTCGGCTCCTGTCAGCAGAGGGCGAAGCAGAATACACAGGTGGATACAGGGGGCACTCTGGGGTTAAAGAGGGCGCTCTGGGGTTACAGGGGGTGCTCTGGGGTTATAGGGAGTGCTCTGGAGTTACGGGTGGCTCTCTGGGGTTAAAGAGGGTGCTCTGGGGTTACAGGGGGCGCTCTAGGGTTATGGGTGGCACTCTGGGGTTATAGGGAGCATTCTAGGGTTACTGGTGATGCTCTGGGGTTATAGGAGGCGCTCTGGGGTTATGGGTGGCACTGGGGTTGCAGGGGGTGCTTTGGGGTTACGGGGGCACTCTGGGGTTACAGGGAGCATTCTAGGGTTACTGGTGATGCTCTGGGGTTACAGGAGGTGCTCTGGGGTTATGGGTGGCACTCTGGGATTACAGGGGGTGCTCTGGGGTTGCAGGGGGCCCTCTGGGGTTACGGGGGGCACTTGGGGGTTGCAGGGGGCACTCTGGGGTTACGGGTGGCACTCTGGGGTTGCAGGAGGTGCTCTGGAGTTTCAGGGGGCACTCTAGGGTTAAAGAGGGTGCTCTGGGGTTACAGGGGCCGCTCTGGGGTTACAGGGGGCACTCTGAGGTTACAGGTGGTGCTCTGGGGTTACAGGGGGCGCTCTGGGGTTACAGGGGGTGCTCTGGGGTTGCAGGGGGCACTCTGGGGTTACAGGGAGCATTCTGGGGTTACTGGTGGTGCTCTGGCATTATAGGGGGTGCTCTGGGGTTACGGGTGGCACTCTGGGGTTACAGGTGGCACTCTGGGGTTGCAGGGGGCACTCTGGGGTTACAGGGAGCATTCTGGGG
>CAUYON010187817.1:0-27358 GCA_963573935.1 Arctocebus calabarensis
CAAATTAACTTTATTTCTGACCACCTTATATACATTGGCAGTCATACACACACTTAATCTATGATTTACAACATTCGCCATTATCTAACTTCCTCTATATAACTCTAAACCTCAGTGGCAGACATCCAGTCTGCAAACCTGCGCAGTGCTCTTTTACCTTAACTCCTTGTAAATGAACCTCAGCTTGTGTGTAAGAAATCTACATAAGAAGAAAAGAAACAGAGCTGTAGGGGAACTACTTTCTGAAACTCCTCATGCACTCACCAAGTTAACCTTAAATGGGTTTATTATTTTGTTTTTCCACAGTGCAGAGGCCTTTAGTGTAAAACATTTTGTCAACCTCTGGGCCGTGTCTCCAAGCAAGAAGCCTTTCCGCTTCTAACGCCTTGGAACCAACAGCTGCAAAAACTTCAAAGTATCTGTTTCTGGATCACCGGAAAATAGTCTTTGTGTTTTCCTCAGGGCAGCCAAAATCTCTTGCTTTTTCTGTGAAGGCAGAAGCCAATTTAACCCATTAGTGGCTCACTCGAATGAGACATACATGTGGGGATTTCTAACCCCATAGTTTTCCCCATAGCTTTCTAACCCCATAGCTTTCTACCCTAGAAGTTCATAAAATGGGAGAAGAGGTAAAGGTAAAGAGAGGGAGAATTAAGTCTTAAACTCAGGAGGCTGAAGCAGGAGTTGGAGACTGCAGTGAGCTGGGACCGTGCCACTGCATCGCAGCCTGGGTGACAAAGCCCATCTCTAAAAACAGTAAGTCAACAAATGAGAAAGTCTGAAACTCGGTTCGGCGCCTGTGGCTCAACGGGCGAAGGAGCCAGCCACGTACACCTGAGCTAGCGGGTTCGAATCCAGCCCAGCCTCGTCAAACAACAATGATGGCTGTAACCAAAAAATGACCCGGTGTTGTGGCAGGTGCCTGTATTCCCAGATAATTGGGAGGTGGAGGCAGAAGACTCACTTGAGCCCAGGAATTGGAGGTTGCTGTGAGCTGTGATGCCACAGCACTCTATCCAGGGTGACAGCTTGAGGCTCTGTCTCAAAAAAAAAAAGAAAGAAAGAAAGTCTTAATCTCTCAAAGCAAGGCAGAGTAGTAATTTTTCCACCATCATCCGACCCATGTGCTTTAGTGTTCACATTTAAGATAAATGCAGATTGTGTGAAAATCTAGTTGATGTTAGATTCTTGGATAAGCAGCTATTTGTACCAAGGGTTATTGGAAGGTAGATGCTGAAAAATACAAATATCTTTTAAGTGACTCAAATCCAGGACCATTTACCAAATTCCATACACATCAGAAAGAATAATCGTCTTGTCAAGTAATTATTACGTCCTCAAATCCTGACCTCCAAAAGAATAGAACATTCAAAAACTTCCAAGTAGACCAGACTTTCTTTTTTTTTTTTTTTTTGTGAGACAGTCTCAAGCTGTCACCATGGGTAGAGTGCCTTGGCGTCATACCTCACAGCAACCTCAAACCCTTGGGCTTAAGCGATTCTCTTGTCTCAGCCTCCCAGTAGCTGGGACTACAGGCATCTGCCACAACACCTGGCTTTTTTTTTTTTTTTTTTTGGTTGCAGTTGTCATCGTTTAGCAGGCCTGGGCTGGGTTCCAAACTGCTGCCCTTGGTGTATGTGGCTGGTGCCCTGCCAACTGAGCTGCCCAGACTGGGTGCTGCCCAGACTTTCATTTTCTACAATTTTATATTGATTCTCCTGAAGATAAAATCCTGATTTAAAAATTACAGTGCCCTAGAAGTATCCTTAATTGTATATGTATTTTTAATTCATGCACAGCTCATAAAAGAAATTGTGACTGCTGTGCCTTAAAATCAGAAATTTAACTTATTCCTTACAAATGTGGGTGGTTGGAGGAGACGCTCACTGTGGCCCTGGACTCCTGTCGTTACAGATGATGCGTTACGGACAGTTCAGCTTCATGAACTCCCCACACGTAAGTTCCTCTTTTGCTTTTTCTGCCAATTTCTTATTTCTATCCAGAAAGCTCCAATATAAGGCTTTTTGTAGCTAATAAGACATGGATCTACACATATTAATCACAATGTAATCATTTATGAGTTCTGAGGAGAGAAAAAAACTTTTACATGTTCTTTCACACCAGATTTTCTCCTTATTCATTGCTCTTGCCATGTAAATCAAAATAATGTTATAATTACAAGACAGATTGTAGATATGTGTGTGTATATATATCTTGGATATGTGTGTGTGTATATACCTTGGAAAAAAAGGTTCTGGAAAAATGTCACACAAGAATTCACAAATAATGACAACAAAAACTGTGTAGTAAATACTGGTAAGGATAAGTTTTATTTGGAATATCTTGAAAGATAATGCTAAAATTACAAAATGAGTTTTTATTTTATTTAAATGCATGTATGTTATTCTTGTCACTGTGTGCTAATTCTCAGAAGAAACCAACAATGAATCAAATATCAATTGGACCCTTTGGCATAATTTTTCCAACAAAATTGCATAATAATTCTACACTTCTGACTGTCATGGCATAATCATGAGAGCTATTTTGGGGGAAAATTAAGGGCGACTTCATCCATTTTCTGCTAATCCTTTTTATTCAACTCATTCTCCTTTAGATCTTCCTGCCCAAAATCATCATCATTGCCAATTTTCTCTTCCTCAATTCTTGGTTGGCCCAACTTTTTCAAATCCTTATTCTTGGCTTTAGTGACATTGCCTTTGATTTGAAATTTTCTCCAACTTAATTGTCATGAAATTCTGCATCTTGGTGCAAGATTTGCAAGCTTGTCTTCCCTTGGTCCACTTATCATGGGCGCATCATCCCTAGGTAGCAAGAGCCTAAGTCAGGACCATGAGGAGGAGGCAGGTGTTGAACCAAGGAGGAGATGTCTGAATGGGACTGATGCCCTAAGACCTGAATCATAAATTATCCTAAATCCATAAAGCAGCATCATAGCTATGTTTTGCTTCCCTGCCCAGTCTTGAAATTGTGGGGATTTTGATAATGAAAACAGAATTAGTGAGGATCCCTCCACAGCCCAGACACCGTGTTGGTGTGTTCAGACAGATGGAATTTTTATTTTCTTTTTTTCCTTTTTGCTTTATATTCTCACTTCCTTTGCCTTGGTTTTGTGTTTTTCTTTGTATTCAGCCCTATGACAAGTCACGTGGGTTCTAAACTTGCCATTAAATCCTCCATAACCTGTCTGTACACTTCTTACCTGGATTTCAGAGGTAGAAAATCATCAAATTCTTAAAGTGAAATTTCTCAACTTATTTTGCCTTTTGGTTTGGTTAGTTGATCGGCTGTCTAGAAGACTGAAGTTCATTTCTATAAGACAATATTTAAAGAGATTCTAGCTAAAGATCTTGAAGCTTCTATTGCTGAGTCAAGTTCCACGGAATTTTTAAACTCTGGCTGATGCTCAGAGGCTGACACGGGGGGAGGGGGGCTGAGTGAGGCGGCGCAGTCTCAGCCCCCCAGTCTGTCCCACCCCCAGTCTCAGCCCCCCCAGTCTGTCCCACCCCCAGTCTCAGGTACCCCCAGTCTGTCCCACCCCCAGTCTCAGCCCCCCCCAGTCTGTCCCACCCCCAGTCTCAGGAACCCCCAGTCTGTCCCACCCCGCAGTCTCAGGAACCCCAGTCTGTCCCTCCCCTCCCCAGCAGTCTGTCCCACCCCCCAGTCCATTCCCCCCCAGTCTCTGTCCCCCCAGTCTCTGTCCCCCCAGTCTCACGCCTGTCCCGCCCTCACAGATGGTGCCCTTCGGCCCCGCGTATGGGAACGGTCTGCAGCCCCCGCAGCAGTTCCCGCAGTACCAGGTGCCCCTGTGGCCTCAGCCCCCGCCCAGCACGTGGCCACCACAGGGACCGTCAGCGCCCAAACGCCAGAACAAGACTGATCAAACCCCAGAGACCCAGAAACCCAACCAGACTCAGCCTAAAAAGCCACCTCAGAAGCGGCCTTTGAAGCAGCCACCACACGACACACCGGAGCCCAAGGAAGAAGGCCAGACCCCTCAGGTGAGGCGTGTCCTGAAGACCCCAGCGGAGTCGCCCGCGTCCCGGGGAGGCCGCGCCCCACACGCGCTCCCGGACCCGCAGGCGCTGCGCTGCTGTGTGGCGGTGCTGTTTGGTTTTACACTTGCCCAAAACTGCAGGGCTCGTCAAGTCCACCTTCGTTTGATTCAAAATTTCCTAAAAATTGTTGCCTTTAAGAAGCTCCTTTTAAGATCCACAGGCAAAGTGGTGGGACAGCAGGAGCAGTAACGTGGGGGTCGAGGAACAAAGGTTCCAGTTCTGCCTCAACCCTTATTAGTCGTGAGATCCCCTTCACCTTCCTCGGTCTGTTTGAGTAAACTAAACGGTTTCTGAGTCTCTTCCAGATCTATGCTTTGATGATGTAAAGTATAGCTCTGAATTAACAGCGCTTCCCGCGGTCCTGCAGAGAGACAGGTGTTAGGATGGCTTCCCACGCCCTCATCCAGGGCGGTGCTTCAAAACCCCTGACTTTTAGTTGGTGGTATCTATTATCAGACACTAGTATAGACGTGGGGGGGTATGTAATTGAATAAAAAGCCACTCCTGGGTTCGAATACTAGTTTCAGTCACTCTCTAGTTAGGAGATTTTGGACAAGCGACTTGACTGCTCTCAACTTAATATTCTTAATTTTTAAATGGGGGGAGTAATAGTACTTATCTCCTGTAGTTGTGTGAGGATGAAATGAGTTTAATAACAAAATGCTCAGCGCAGTGCCTGGGACTGTGCTCCATAATACTAATTGTTAATATCATTACCATCTTTGCTCTTAAAAAAAAACAACGAAAAACAAAGACGCAGTTTGACGCAGAGTGGCAGAGGTGAGCTGGTTTGTTTCTCTCTTCATGGTCTGAGTTCCACATCCCTCTCTCCCCTCCAGGCCGTCTCTCCGTTCAGCAATGGGCTCTTCCCCTACCCTCCACCTCCATGGCACTTCCCACAGGTGAGGATTTTTCTACGCTAGAAGTGAACAATAATATCAGTATGTTATGTTTTACATGAAGGTAAGTTCATACAATCTAATGGAATTAGCTGGGGCTATTTTTAGACGCCGGGGTCTTGTAGACAGAGGGGTAGGTAGCACAGAGAGTGGCGTCCTCTGTGCTCACTGCGTCCTTCCCTTTTCAGAGGGGACCTCCGCCGGGCTACGGACGCCCGCCGGTCAGCAATGAAGAAGGAGGGGTAAGTGCTGCCTTCTGGGTTAGCAATCTTGACCATTCGTCCTGCTTTTCATCCACATCTGATAAGAAAGTTAAAATGCAACACGTGAGCCTGTAGCTCAAGCTCCTGGGATTTTTGAAAAATAAAAAAGTGAAAGGAATCAGGGATCAAGCCAGTGACCTCGAGATCGGTGCTGGGCTCCAGACAGTGAGCGACAGAGGCGGCCGTAAGAGCTTCTGAGAATGTTGTCCTCAGAAGGGAATTCAGTGATTAGCTAACTTCACAGCATAAGTAAAATGAAGCCTGGAGAAGATAAATTATTACTCAGTGTCCCCTACTGAGTTACTGGATTTAGAGCACGTTTTCTGATGCTCTGACCACTGCTTTCTTACCAAGCCACATGAGGAGCAGAGTCAAATGCAGGTTACAGAGTGATAAGCTCTTAAAATACTATAGCAACGTCATCAAAAAAGTCATGGGAGCGACTGTGACGTCACACCCCGTCCCTGGAGCTTACCTCCTCTTTTTCCCTAAATATGTGATATGTCCTCAGGGAGATGTGGAAACCCAAGAACCTAGGGGAAGATGGGTTGTTCTTAAAATATCCCATTGGAGATTAATTACGGTGTCAGTAATGGCATAGGTGCCATTGTGACGTTTCCTCGAGTAAAAGTGGTTCAGCTACTATGTGCTTCCTGGAAACTGGCATTTCAGCTCTCCCCAAGCACAGCGCGAGAAAGCAAAGCCCAATGACCCAGGCAGTCACCATTAACAAGTCTGTATTCCACCTCTCAAGGACACTGCCCAATTAAAACATCCTGTATGACGTTGTAGATCTCACCTGGTCTGCCTCATCATCTCCATCACTTTTTTTCTAGATTTTATTTGTTTTAAGAGAAAGACTGAATGACCCAAAGACCACACAAATGTCTAACTCGCATGCTGACTGATGGGGCTCATAATAACTAAATCACACGTTTAACAAAAATTTAGGAAGCATGCCCCACTGTGCTAGCTAAGGATGAGAAGCATGTTTTCACTCAAAAACTTTACATGGGGGCGGCGCCTGTGGCTCAAAGGAGTAGGGCACCGACCCCATATGCCGGAGGTGGCGGGTGCAAGCCCAGCCCCGGCCAAAAACTGAAAAAAAAAAAAAAAATCAAAGCATAAGGAGGACAGAGAATTCAGGAAACTAATAGTAGTTGTGATTTGCAACTGGAAAAGGCACAAGGGTGAGGAGATGAGGTGGAATGTCGCAGTTATAGCCCAGATGATGATAAAAAAATATTATTACTGTTATTATGACCATCATATACTTCCTAGGCACTAAGTACCAGGCACCGAGCTTTACTTATGATGCCTCTCTGGACCCTCAGGACCGTCTAAAAGGCAGTTGTTATCTTACTGTTATCCCCACATTACAAATGAATGAGCTGAGGTCAGCCGGTGTCACATAGCTCACACTGATGGAATGGGGACTCAAACCCACGGTTTGGCACTGCGCTAGGCAGCTCTGTATGCCATGCTAAGGGGGTCAGGGTTGATCTTGTAAAGGAGAACTTTAAATGTAAAGAGGAAAGTGGCAGAATTTCCACACCCCCTTCCTCACCCCCCAACTCTGATGGCAGCAGGGAGGCAAGATCAGAGGAGAGTAAGATGATACAGGGACCAGCCAGGAAGAAAAGTGTCGTGTTGCAGCCGTCCAGGGCACTGCGGGTGACAGAAGAGGGGACAAGGCTGAAAGTTTAGATTTTATGGGACCGGTCATTAATTATCCAGGGAAATAAGGGAGAGAGGAGGAACTTGGGAAACCAGATAGATAGTGGTGAATGTTGCTTAAATATCGGATGTCAGAGGAGCTCTGAGGGCGAGGAGCCCAGGGCTGGGCATCCCGTCACAGGCGCTCATGGAGTCTTCCTCTGAGCAGACCCGTTGGCTCGCCAGGAGAGAGCGACGCCTTTGGGAGCCATTTCCTGTGTCCTCACGTAAAGCATTAGCACACAATAGACTGCTTGGGGCAGGTGTAAATGAGAACAGAAAAATGAGGATAGACAAAGGATTCCTTGATTAAAAACAGCAACTCAGACTTAGTATTCCCCCTAAAGAGAGAAAGTTGAGCAGGAGTGGTCACCAAGAGCACCAGAGGGGATGGCCAGAGGGAGAGGGTGGGGACCCAGGAGGAATCTGCGCCCAGAAGGAAAGTGAGGTGCGCTGACCAGCTGTCCCTCTGGCTGAGACAGCTCTAGCAGTGGGAATCAGTGACTGTGCGCTTCCACCTTCTCTCCTACAGAACCCCTACTTCGGATACTTTGGTTACCATGGCTTTGGAGGTCGCCCACCATACTACTCAGAGGAGATGTTCGAACAAGATTTCGAAAAACCAAAAGAAGAAGATCCCCCGAAAGCCGAGAGTCCAGGCACAGAGCCCACAGCTAACACAACAGCCGCAGGGACTAATTCCACCCAGCCCAGCCCCAGAGGGAGTCCGGCAGGAAACGATACCAACCCAGCAGGAACCGGGCCGAGCACTGGGGGGAGCCCTGCGACCCCAAATGGGGCCACTCCACCCCCTGCAGTCAATGCTTCAGGCCAGGGGGTGCCAGGAAGGCAGAGCCCTTGGAGACCAAGTCAGCCAAATATTCGTGAGAATTATCCCAACCCTGACGTACGGCATTTTCCTTCAGGAAGACAGTGGTACCCCGCTCGCACTGCCATGGGCCACAGACAGACTGGGCACTTTTATCAAAATCAACAATTCCAAAGGGGTCCTCGGTGGAACTCCTTTGTGCAAGGAGCTCCTGCAGGAAACCCAACTTACCACAAAGCTTATCCTTCCACTTCGAGAGGCAGTTATCCCAATTATTCAGGAAACCCAGCAAACGTCAGAAGAAAGCCTCAGGAGCTAAATAAACACCCCCTGGGGGCCAGCACTGCCCCGCTGGGTCCCAAACATGGCACTGTCAGTCCCAGTGAAAAAATCCAGAATCCCAGGGAGAAGCCACTAGGCCAAAAGGAAAGAATAGTTGTTCCTACAAAGGACCCGGCTGGGCCCTGGAGAAAGTCTCAACAGTACGGAGTTAATAAATCCAATTATAAACTGCCTCATCCCGAAAGAAATACACCAGTCCCAAATTTTAATTCTATTGATCAACGGGAAAACTCCTATCACCAAATAGGAGATTCCACAAAACTCCCAAATTCTAATGGACAAACCCAAAGCCAAAATTTGCCCAAAGGGATTGTTTTAGATCCGAGAAGAATTCCATATGAATCAGAAACTAACCAGCCTGAGTTAAAGCACAGTACATATCAGCCTGCATACCCTGAGGAAATCCCTTCTCCCGCAAGGGAACATTTTCCTGCTGGAAAAAACACTTGGAACGACCAAGAAATTTCTCCACCTTTTAAGGAGGATCTGGGGAGGCAGGAAGAACATTTGCCTCATCCTTCCCACGGTGCCAGGGGAGGTGTTTTCTACCCTGAGTATAACCCCTATGCTCCCCGGGAAGACTCCCCATATCTTAGGAGCCGTATGTGGGATGAGAGGGAGGATTCTCCCAATACTATGGGGCAGCAAGAAAATCCACTGTACCCCATAAATAGTCCAGACCAGAAAGGGACAGTTCCTTATAATGAAGAGGACCCAATCGATCCAACTGGAGATGAACCTTTTCTAGGACAAAACAGATGGGGTGAGGACCTGAGCTTTAAAGAAGGCCCAACAGCTGGGCACTACGAAGGTGAGCGATACACCTCAAATCAGCCCAAAGAGTATCTTCCCTACTCCCTAGATAATCCCCCAAAACCCAGGGAGGATTTTCCTTATAGTGAACTTTATCCCTGGAGCCCAGATGAGAATTTCCCCCCATATAATACGGCTCCTACTGGGTCACCACCTATAGAGAGCAGGGGCTATTATGCCAACAGTGCTGCTGGACAGGAGGAAAGTGATTTGTTTCCTTCACGGAACTCCCGGGACCACAGGATTCAAACCCAAGGACAGAAGGAAAGAGGACCATATTTTTACAGAAATTTCTGGGACCAGGCAATAAATTTACGCAAAGCCCCAGCTAGTCCACCAGACCAGAAAGAGAACCATCCCTATTCTAATAACTCCCCTGCCGGGCTTCAGAAAAATCCAGTGTGGCATGAAGGTGACAGTTGGAACTATGGCATGCAAATTACTAGACTAAATTCACCAGAAAGAAAACAGGTGGCTTTCCCAGACTTAATTCCTCAAAGTTACCCATCACATCAAAAAGAAGGACATTTATTTCACCTACACCAAAGAGGTCCCTGCTGCGCTGGTGGCCCCACAGGGCCCAAGGATGACCCACTGGCTCTACAACACTACACTCCATCCTATGGCCTTGCGCCCGGGGAGAAACAAGACACCAGCCCACTGTATACAGAAGGGAGTCACGCCAAGCATGCCAGACACGTCATCTCCCCAACAAGTATCCTACCCGACCAAAGAAACAGCTCAGAGAAGAGATTGCCCGGGGAAGGCCAGAGCCTGAGTCCTGTTAGAGATGATGTGTCCATTCTGAGGAGGAACACGCCATGCTCTTCAAAGAATCCAGCAGGCCAGAGGGGGGTTGTGCCCTTTCCCGAAGCCAGTTCCCTCCAATCAAAGAGTACACCGTGTCTCAAAAGTGATCTTGGAGGAGATGGGAGCAATGTTCTGGAACAAACTTTTGAAGACAACCAGCTCAGTGGAAGAACAGTCGGCCTTACTCCCGAGCAGCTTGTTATTGGTGTCCCTGATGAAGGCCCCGAACCAGAAGGCATCCAGAGTGAGGTCCAGGGCAAGGAGGGTGAGAGGCAGCAGCAAAGACCACCTGGCGTCCTGCAGTTACCGTGCTTCAGCTCCAGATCAGCAAAACTTCGCTCTTCCAGCCCTGGGACCCCGTCTAGCAATGGAAGGCAAGGCCCATTTGATGGGGATCAGATTATGACTACAGAAAATCCTGACACATTGGTGGAGCTAGCTGCCGGAGAGCAGTTTAGGAGTGCGAACGTAGACCCACTTGATGCAGAGGAACACACTCCATTTGAACCCCGTCAGAGGGGGACCCTCCCCCAGGACCAGCCACAAGACTGCTTACTACTTCAGGCCTAGGGATTCTCTCAGCCAAGCTTTCTTGGAGAAGAGAAGAGAATTAATACTCTGCACCAATCATTCCCAAACTTTTTTCACCAAAACTCAATTAGGTATCTGCCTTTTGGTGATCCTTACGTTTCCCCCCTCCCTGCAATAGGAGTAGTGGGCCAAGTGAAGCTAATGAGGTCACCAGGTCCAGCACGATCCTAATGAGTTCAGACCAAATAAAAAGCAGTCAGGTCGTGGCCACCCTGCCATGTCTGGGTCAGTTTCCTTTTGCTTGCTGATTTCTCCTTTTTTCTAAAAGTTCCACACTTGCAAACACTTCTGGTTTTGCAAGGTTAAAGACAGATGACTTTCCACTTGACGCCTGGAGATGTAGCCGGAGTGCAGTCCTGACGCGCCCTGGTCTTGTCGGGCTTCCTTTCTGCTGGGAGCTCTCTTTGGGCATTTTCCTGTCACACCCTTCTTCTTACCCTCATCATTTCCTTTCCTGGCTTGCTTCCTTCTTTTCTCTCTCCCTCAGCCATTCGCTATCTAGCTCTCTGTTTTTCCTGCTGCTCTCTGGCTCCTGCCACTTACCGCACACTAAGCTGCGATGTCGGCCACCACTCCTCTTCTCTTTGCATCTGCGCCCACCTCGTCCTCTCTGTTGGCCTTTCTGGGAGCCCCGACTGCTGTCCTCCCTTTACTTTGTCTTTTCTCGGCTGCTCCGTTTCGTATCTGAAGACCACATACACTTCTTGCCTTGTTATAGCTCTTCTCTAGATTCTACCCTCATTTTCTTTGGACCTAACCGTCAACACAGGATATATTATATTAGAAATAATAGACACTTAGAACTACATTCGTTTTTAATTATCTCATGGTCTGACCCAGGTAGAGGGACACTTTCAAGGAGAAGGGAAGGCGGGACGGGACACAACCGGCTGCCTGGGAGGCTCAGGAAGGCAGGGAGTGGGGACGGGAGCGGCCGCCCTGCTCCGAGGGCCGGAAAGGGCAAACCGGGACACGCCGTGCCCATCACCAGCTCCTGGGCTGCGGGTCTGCAGCGGACATTTTGGGAAACCTTGCCTTACACCAATGGATACTCGATGTTTAGCTTGTTTTCTCTAGTTCAGCACAGGGCGTCTCGCCAGGGTGTCCACGTAGAATTATCACAGACACGCTCTCTCAGTATCCTGATTAATGATGTAAATTATTTTGTAAAGTTGATATTTCTATACTGCCTTACCTACAATACATCTCAGTTTTGTTTTTTTTTTATTAATGGCATTTTGGCCTAGAATCTGAGTAGTCCTTGCTTAGAAGAGAAATTCTCAGATTTGCCTACAACCTGACCTTCTAACTTCAAGAAATTTCTCAGGAGAAATTTTCAAAGATAAATTTCATAAGAAGAGCTCAGAAATTTGGGGACATACAATGATGAAAACTTCCTGAAAAAAGAAATGTTGCCCTGTGACCTTTCATAATACCGAGACAGTGTCTTGGACGTGGAAGGTGCTCAACAAATATTTATTGATTGACCGTTTTTCAAACAGCTTTTAACACACGCATGACAACTCTTTCCCTGCAGGCAAAGTGCCTGGGATGCCAGATGAGCCACCACACTCCATAGCTTTGTATGTGCAGCGACATTTGCATCATAGACTTTCGGCATAAGGAGGATTTTAGAGGTAGACTATCTAGGCTATCCACTAGCTGCTGAAAGTCCCCCACCTCAGCCACTTTTCTATTTTAACCACATACTGAAAAATTATTAACTTATTCTGTATAAAACTGTCTTTTAAAAATACTCTTAAAATAAAACTACATTATTGTTTCACTAGATTTTTTGCAAAGGATCTTTTTGAAATCAAAGTCTGAGTAGTTTATCGCAAAATACTTACTTTATATTTTACCAAAATGTATGGGTCCCATAGTCTCGTCTTTTTTTTTTTTTTTTTGAGAGAGAGAGTCTCACATTTGTTGCCCTTGGTAGAGTGCCGTGGCGTCACAGCTCACAGCAACCTCCAACTCTTGGGCTTCAGTGATTCTCTTGCCTCAGCCTCCTGAGCAGCTGAGACTACAGGCGCCCGCCACAACGCCTGGCTTTTTTTGTTGTTGTTGCAGTTGTCACTGCTATTTTAGCTGGCTGGAGCTGGGTTCAAACCCGCCACCCTCAATATATGGGGCTGGCGCTTATCGACTAAACCACAGGCACCGGCCAGTTACCATAGTCTGTGGGCAGGCCTGTCAGCACACATGAGTCCGTGAAGCACTGCTGCTTAAATTATCATCTGAGGCTTCTGTCAGGTGGAGTACAGAGAGCACCGTGGCACAAACAGCTCTCAAACTCGAGAACATCAGTAAAAGAAAGGAGAATCCCCCTGTGGAAAATGACTTGATCTCATCAGTACAGCACCCTTCTGCAGGCCTGGGTGCCAGACCTGAACTCCCCACGGGAGAGGAACTAAGTATTTTGTGTGCCGTTGCTCAGTTATTGAGTTTAGAGTTCTGAAAGTCTGCCTTAAAGTTAATGTGCACACAGAGATGGGGTGCTCTGAAAGTGAGCCCTGGCCTCAGGCATGCCCCCTCCCACCACTACGGCCCCACCACTGTGGTGCATTCTTAGGGGTCATCACCTGCCAATCCTAAAAAGTATATAGTCCATGATATCTTTAGTTGATGAAGTAAAAAATAATATCTGAGTTTTACAAACAGGAGATAATACAATAAGGCTAACATCCACTTGCTTTCTAACAAAGCGTATAATCAGCTTCTCTAAAGGACAGCTGGACACTGGTCCTCCTCGTTTTTACGTAGAAAGCACAATGGGGCAATACGGTGCAGGGTCTCCCCGACCTCTGGAAACCCTACACAGTAGCCACGATCACGGAGAACCCTCGCCTGGCTTCGTGAAGCACCTAAAGGTGCAGACAACATGCCTGACTCTTCACTCACATCAAAGCCTGAACTTTATATGTGCATCTTTAAAGAAAATGCACCAGATGTGACCTTCAAACTATCCCTGTCACTAGGGTAGACATGTCTCTGCCCACTTGTCCCCTCTTCTCTTATACCCCCATCTCCTTCAGTCAGGACCTCAAGTAACCTGAGAAAGATTCATCTCCATGTCAGGAAACCAAACTTCATTTCTTTCTTTTTCTTTCTTTTTTTTTTTCTTCAGATTGACATGAGGGTCCATTGTTTTCATTTCTAAGGTAAAGTTCAGTTGTAGTTGAGCCCTTCACCCAGGGCACCTGCTGAACACCCTCACACTGTGCACATTAGATGAGATCCCGCCAATCGCCCTGCCGCCTCCCCCCGCCTCCCCCCTCCACCTTGCTAAATCTACTTCTGTTTTTCTTTCATGTGGGCATGTAGGTTTTTGCATATTGGTTTCATACTAGTATTGAGTACATTGGATACTATTTTTCACTTCTTATGATACTTGACTAAGAAGAATGTGTTTCAACTCCATCCAGGTAAACACTAAAGATGTAAAGTCTCTGTCTTTTCTTATGGCTGAATAGTGCTCTATGGTACACACACACCACGGGCTGTTAAGCCATTCGTGGTTGATGAGCACTTGGGTTGCTTCCACATCTTGGCAATTGTGAACTGAGCTGCAATAAACATTCTTGTGCAAATGTCCTTGTGGTAAAATGACTTTTTTTTCTGGTTAGATAACTAATGATGGGATTATGAGATCAAATGGAAGGTCTACTTTTAGTTCTTTGAGGATTCTCCATACTTCTTTCCACAGAGGCTGTATTAGTTTGCAGTCCCACCAGCAGTGTGGAAGTGTTCCCTTCTCTCCACATCAATGCCAGCATCTGCAGAATCAGGACTTTGTGATGCGGGCCATTCTCACTGGGGATAGGTCATATCTCAGAGTGAATTTGCTTTGCATTTATCTGATGAGGGACAACTACATTTTTTCTTGTAATTGTTGGCCATTCATCTGTAATCTTCAGAGAAGTTCCTGTTCAACTCTCTTGCTCACTTATAAATGGGGTTGTTTGCTCTTCTCTTGTTGATCAATTTGAACTCTCTATAGATTCTAATTATCAGCCATTTATCAGATTCGCAGCATGAAAGTATCTTCTCCCATTCTGAAGACCGTCTGTTTGCTTTAGTTGTGGTGCCCTTAGCTGTGCAGAAGCTTTTTGGCCTGATCATGTCCCATTTATTTATTTCTGGTGTTGCTGCAATTGCCACAGGGGTCTTCTTCATAAATCCCAGGCCAATTTTGTCAAGAGTTTTCCCCACACCTTCTTCTAGAATTTTTATTGTTTCCTGTCTTAATTTGAAATATTTTATTCAATGAGATTTTATTTTTGTCAGTGGTGAGAGGCCCGGGTCCAATTTCAATCTTCTACATGTGGCTCACCAGTTCTCCCAGCACCATTTATTGAATAGAGATTATTTTCCCCAGCGCACGCTTTTGTTTGGTTTATCAAAGATCAGATGGTTCAGGTGGCGCCTGTTGCTCAAGGAGAAGGGCGCCAGCCCCATATACCAGGAGTGGCGGTTCAAATCTGGCCTGGCCAAAAACTGCAAAAAAAAAAAAAAAAAAGAAAAAAAAAGATCAGATGGTTCATCTCTAGGTTCTCTTCAATTCCATAGATCTGTACTCTCTATTTCTGTGCCAGGACCCTGCTGTTTTGATCACTATAGACTTGCAATATAAACCTGAAGTCTTGTAATGTGATGCCTCCAGATTTGCTTTTATTTTTTTTAATTGTATTGGCTACTCAGGATTTTTCTGGTTCTATATGAAATGAAGTACCATTTTTTCAAGTCCCTTAAAGTATGACATTCGTGCTTTAAGGGGGATTGCATTAAATCTGCAGATGGTTTTGGGTAGTATGGACATTTTAACAAAACTGATGCTTCCCAGCCATGAGCATGATATGTTCTTCCATTTGTTAACATCTTCTGCTTTTTCTTTTGTCAGGGTTTCATAGTTCTCTATATTTATGGAGATCCTTTGCATCTTTTGTTAAATATATTCCCAGGTATTTCATTTTTTGTTTTTGGAGCTACTGTGAAGGGAATTGTGTCTTTAATTTGATTCTCAGCTTGACTGACCAACTTCATTTCTATTAGCCAAAAGGGAACCAGAATTGTTGGAATTAGAATTGACAATGCTGTCCCTACTTTACAAAAACTTAAGCATTTCATTGTGGCTCACACCGACTGCCCAGTTAAAGCTCAGAAGAAATCTTCACCTGGTGGAAAATGGCTATTTACCCTTCACACAGACGTGGCATTTGGTTCTGTCCCCCTGTTCTCCTGCCACTCCACCTCACCCCTGGTTCAACAATATCAGCTAGTCAACATTTCCTTCTCATTGTAAATTTATAGTCAATTAGACTTAGAAACAAAATTCAGCTGGTAACAAGCAAAATTCCATATTAACAGGAGAAATGTTCAGGAAAGGTAGCAAGGAGGCTGAGCAGTGACATGACACAGACATGATCGTGAAATAGATGAAGCTGCTCTCTGGCCTCCTCCCTGGACAAGATCCCCCACACTGCGCTCTCACAGTGCCACCTCGTCTGCCTGGGCACCCAGAACCCGGCTTCTGCGCCTCGCCACAGCCTGGAAAGTAATTACCTCTGAGCTTATCCAAGTGACCTTATGTCATTCCTTTCTGCACTATGTAAAGCAATTTGTGTGGTTAAACCTGGTAAAAATATTTTTTCCTCAAGTGTGGGCTAATATGCAGTCCTCCCAGACCACCATTCATTTAGAGAAGAATAATGGCAGAAAATTTTGTTTGGGGAAACCCTTGTCAGTCCCTTGGTTGCTAAACCACGTTGGCGTCAGCCTCCTTTACCCAGGATCCGGGCTGTTTTGTGGTTATGGTTCAGACTGTATCTAACACAGAGACTGTGCTGTGGTTGGTCTGGAGCAGGACCCGCCACCATGCTGTACCAATACACTCCCAGGTGATGGCTTCAGCCAGTCAGAGGGCCAAGTTTGGGGTGGCAAGGTACTAGGCCGTGTCCTGTAAATGAGTGACAACTTCACATTCACCAAGGAAGAACAGAAAGATCTTGATGGCAGAGCAAACCGAGTCTCCCCAACCTGAGGGCCTGTAAGTGCCAGATCCGACAGAGAGCAGAGGGACAGGGGAGAGGCCGCTCCTGCCCCCCTGCACCTGCCACGCTGCTCTCTGTCTCTCTGCCTGTAGTTCTAGAAGGTTGTGCCCTTCATCAGCCATCCCTGACATCCCAGCTCCTCTGTAACATTCCATCAGAAATTTGTCTCATAGGACCTGTTAATTCTGCTTGTAGAAGTAGAAAAACTCCTCACAAATGAGCCCCAGATCCCATTCTCCATCCGTGTCGCTCACTATGGCTCACACCTGCTGAACACAGGGAGGAAGCTGGGTAAAACCACTTCCTCTCAAATACAGTATGCAAATGAATGAAAACCCAGAATTTCCCCCAAATTAATATAGTTTATTAATATAGTTAATTAATAATGATTAACATTTTCCTAATTATAAAATAGTCGTTGTACAATACGTGTAATACACAATACTGAAAAGTAAAAGAAAACATAAAAATCAACATTGCGGCCTATTTCCCGAGGTCACGCTCTCGTGCAGCGCCCTACATTTTCCTCTTCACATTGTATAGCAATGTTCATAAAATTGAAAAGAATTAAAATGTCATTGCTGTTGTCTGGTGTAACATATTGAGAAGTCTATGGACCTATATTACCATTCCCTTGATGATGGACTTAAAGTTTCCTATGACTTTTCTCAGTTACGAGCAACGTTACAATAAATACCTCTGTCTGGCTCTATTTCTGGTTACTTGTTCAGAAGCAGAATTACTGGGGGGAAAGGTGTGAGACGTTTAGGCAAGATGGCATCCTGAGTGGAGCGCAGGTTTTGGAATCTGACCGCCGTGATCCAGTTACCAGTTCCCCAACGCTGCTGGTGGGCCTGAGTCTGGGGGCCCACCCCCTTCATCCCGGGTTCATCATCTGTAAAATGAGGAGGGCGCTCCGCGAAGACGAGATGAACCGATCCACGCGGGAAAGGCATAGTCATCGAATTTCACAATCTAGCCACGAGGTGGCAGCAGAGGCTTGTGATGCTAAAGCAGTGGCTTCCCAGCTGCCCCAGCGGCGCCGAAGCTGCCACCTTCGGGACTGCGGTTTCTGCAGCTCCGCCCCGAGCAGGGCTCAGCGGTCGGCTTCAACGAGGCTTCCAGGCGCTTCTCACACGCTCTGAAATCCAAGAATCACCGATCTAACATATATTTACAGTTTTCTTTGATTTGTTGTCTAGGCAGAGAGAACAGCCAGAATAGCCTAAAGGCAATTAACACGTGGTGACAACGCAATTTATGTAAGGATCCTGACGGCTGCAACAGCAGTAATATTTTTTATATATTATGTATATTATATTATATATATATCACACAACATGAATCCTTATTTTTATAAAAATCCACCATAGTTATTTTTACTCACATTTTTCAGATAAAGAAACTGTCTTGGATTGAATTAACTTGCCCAGTGTCATTTGTTCTGACCTAGACCATGGATGTATTCACTAGACTACACGGCGACCCCAAAGCCAAGGTCAGGAAAGTCACTGAAGGGTAATTACCTGACCTGCTCCTAGCTGAGGGGCATATGTGCACGTCAGCTTGTGAGCGCACATGCATCTGGGTACTTGTGATTTGCACAAGTGGAAATATGGTTCAATTCGAATATCAAGTCACACAAAACCACTAGAAATGATGAGAGTTTAAAGTGAAAATCAACCACCTAGCTTGGGTCTCGTGGTCTCTACGAGCCTGGAGCAAAGAAGCATTACTCTCATCAAAGTAATTCTGTCTGGTAATTCACTGAGTGTGCTCACCTGGGCAGCTGGGCATCTTGTCAAGAACTATGCAGAAGAAAAACATTTCTCATTTCTCACCAATGGTACCTATTTATATCTGTCTTTTTTAAATGTTATCAATGTAATTCGAATTTAAAAGGGAGGACAGAAAGTGCAAAAATTATAGCTAATAGACTTTTGACAAGTCAATGAATTGCTCACATTAAATTCAAAATGCCACATGAGCTATAAGAAAATATTACGGTGGACATAGTAATTGTCTAAGAGACTCAACCGATATCTGTTAAGGATATAGCTGAGGGACTCAGAGTTTCCACTGTCACTTACTAAACAAGTGAACCACTCAAATTGCTATTTATCCACTGAATTGCTTTCTCACATATAATATTAAATACAGTATTAAATACCCAAAAGTTATTGTAAGGATTAAATGAGATGACATAAATAGTTTGGCATGTGAAGAGCACTCAATGTCATCACTATTATCATTAAATCACATGTATCATAGTTGGCTATTGTGTTCATTGGAGCCCTACAGAATTGCAAGATGAGATCACAGGTACAAAAGATTTATTGGGAAGACACCTGTGAGGGAAAATGGGCAGGAAGTCAAGAAGGCTGAGAGAACCATCAGACCCTGACTGAAGCAAGTCTGACCCACGTGCAAGACAGGGCTAGGAAGGGAGGCTGAGTAGGTCATACCTGGTGGCACGGTGCTAAGAACTCTTCAGCAAAGCAAGAGGAAGTCTCCAAGTCAGTGCCCAGAAGGTCAGTCTTCCAGGAACTGGCCTGTCTCAGCATCTCTGCCACGTTCCATAACCATTGGTGGAGCAGCTCGGAGGAATTGGGGCCTTGCACAGCACAGTGAGGGTCCCAGAGCCAGAGGGAGAGAACCGTGCTCCGTGCAGAGAGAACCAAGAGGCTCTTGCTGTGGCCACCGCATCCACACCCTCAGTGTGCTCCATGCCCCACAAATGTGAGCAAATGTGTGAAGAAAACTTACAGGGAGGCGATCCTCTTTCGTCTGTAACTGCCATGTAAGAGTTACCAGCTACTCAGATTTTTGTTGAATGAGTTAATATTTAGAAAGCATTTGGACTGGTCTTAGTAAGTAGAAAGTGCTAAACTGTTTTTAATAAGGTCACGTCAGAGCGTAGCTGAACTTCGGAAAGAAGAAAGGCCTGCAAGACTATAAATTTTCAGTCTTCTTCCAGACAACATTTAGTCAGGTAATGATTCCAGAATAGGAGTCTTCCATACAAGAATGTGTGGTGTGGTAACAAAAACTTTGTCTATTGGGTACACAGAGAAACTATGGTAAACATGGGGAGGAGGGACAGGGTCTCCCATAAATTCTCATAACACTTTGGAAGCTACTTTTTTGCCTTTATCAGATTCTGCCCAACAATTGTAATTCTTCATGTGTGTATGTATGTGTGCATATGTGTGCATGTGTGTATGCATGTGCATGTGTTGTGTATGTGTGCTTGTATGTGCCTATGTATGTGTGCGTGCATGTATGTGTGCATGTATGCATGTGTGTAGTGTTTGTGTGCACACATATGTATATGTGTATGTATGTGTGTTTCTCATGCATGTCTCATCTCACGCCCTGAGCGGCATTCCAGCTCCTTCACACAGTGTCCTGAGCATCTCCATGTGCACACACTCTTCTGTGCGCTGAAGACACATCAAGAGCAGAATAAAAATGCCTGCCCTTGTGTAGATCACCCTGGGGGTGGGGGGACACAGCTGTGAACATGGTAAACAACTTCTGTAGTTTGCTGGAGAGTGACACGTCCTGGGGGATGTACACTAAGATAAAGAAATAGGTTTTGAGGCAAGGTGCAGAGCCTCAGGCCTGTAGGCCCAGCACTCTGGAAGGCCAAGGTGGCTGGGTCCCTGAGCTCAGGTTTTCAAGACCAGCTTGAGCAAGAGAAAGACCCTGTCTCTACTAAAAATAGAAAAACTATCCAGGTATTATGGCAGGTGCCTATAGTCCCAGCTACTTGGGAGGCTGAGGCAGGAGGATGGCTTGAGCCCAGGAGTCTGAGATGGCTATGAGCCATCATGACATCATGGCCCTCTACACAGGGGATGGAGGGAGACTCTGTCTCAAAAAAAAAACATTAAATAAAAAAATAGGTTTTGGGCTCAGCACCTGTGGCTCCACGGGCTAAGGCGCCAGCCACGTACACCTGAGCTGGCGGGTTCGAATCCAGCCTGGGCCCACCAAACAACAATGACGGCTGCAACCAAAAAAAATGGCCAGGTGTTATGGCGGGTGCCTGTGGTCCCAGCTACTTGGGAGGCAGAGGCAGGAGACTCACTTGAGCCCAGGAGTTGGAGGTTGCTGTGAGCTGTGATGCCACGGCACTCTATCCAGGGTGACAGCTTGAGGCTCTGTCTCAAAAAAAAAAAAAAAAATAGGTTTGAAAATCTTTAAAAGCAGTCAGGGCAGGCCTCACAGACCAGATGACCGTTAAGCAGAGTTCTAGGGACTGTGCAGTGAAGGGGATGGGGATTCACGGTAACTTGATCGCCATAGAACAATTCTGTTCTTGTGCTTTATTAGTGAATGTCAAAGGGTTGACTAAAACCAGGCTCTAGGTCACTTGTTCTCAACCTTCCTAATGGCGACCCTTTAATACAGTTCCTATGAGTCACAGGTTGAGAACCGCTGCCTTGGTCGAAGATCAGTCAAGAATGAATTGTCCTTAGTACATCAAAACTATGGTCCCCACTGAGGGGCCCAAGTGTCCTCCCATATCCCTAAAGAAGCCCTGAATAACCCTTGGAAGTTACTGAAAATGAGAATTGAAATGTTTTTTCTAAAGAAAACTGAAAAATGCCTTTTCAAGAAACCGACTTCTACTAATCATCTTTCCTCTATTTTAAACCCAGAGTGAGCATCTACTTCCCACAGTGCCTTCAGATATATAGGCTTCCTTCCACCAAGAAGTTTTGGGTGCCATGATACTGTCTTTACCAGGAGAAATTGTGCCCTTTTATCTAATTTAGGTGTAAAATGGCAAAGTCACCTGAAATATGTACATATATGAATTCAATGATTAATGCAACATTACATCATACTTACAAATTGTTCAATAACAAGTTATATTTAACTTACAAGAAAGTTAACATGAGCAAATTCTTTCCCAAAGAATTATTTCACACAGGTATATGCTTACGAATCTATTTAATTGTTCAAACTGTGCTAGAAAATACATATTTTAGGATACATATTTCATTAGATTCAGTTACAACATAGATGGTTTCCAAAGGGAATTTCTTACAATACTCTGATTACCAACAAAAAGAAACCTGTGTCCTCTGCTTCCAAGTCTGTGTTATGTCAAAATAGGTTTTTTAATTACTCTTTTCATTATTCAGCTAATTGGTTTCATGTATATTAGAGATTTAATTTTAAATTACTTTTACAAAGAGTTTATTCCAAAACCCATTTTCATTATTTTTCCAATGAAGACGTACAATTGAAATATGCATACATATATGTTTTCTCTACACAGTGAAACATTTTAAAAAGAGAATAGTACAGAAAATGCAAAAGCTCTGGCTCTCCAAAATAAAAAAGTAACATTTTATTATGCCTCCTGATTTTTAGCCTTTGAGTTTTATTTTCTTCCATTGCCTGTTTTATTCTTTGAGTTTTATTTTCTTCCACTATGTGTCTGTTTGATGCTATAAACTGTGTTCTAAAGGGAGCACACCCCGGGGGCAACCGCGGTAATGGACAGGTTCTAATCCCTGCCTGTGAACTTGCGCAGCTGACAAGTAGTTGCCTAAATAAGATAACAGTGTTACTATTTAAATTGTTTGGGGGAGAAACTCCGTTTTACATCACCCAAAAAAATCTTGGTTTCAAATTCATGAGTAGTAAATATGTTAACTTCTGGATGACTTGGAGAGCGCGAGGGAGCAAGAGAGCTGCGCAGCGGGCCGGCCGGTCAGTCCGGGTAGCAGGAGTCTGGGGTCAAGGCCGTCCGCACCAGCCGGGTCACGCCGCCGTAGGTCAGCGGAAGCTCGGCGGTGTAGCACTTGTTCCTGTCGTAAGTGTAGCAGGTGTCTGCCTCGCTGGCTTCTCCGCAGAGATTGCTCTGGGTGGCAGTAACTATCTGGTTTTCCAGCTCCACTTCTGTAGGATCGCATTTTTTACAGCTGAAAAACAAATATACGTATTAGAGAATCCCCATCACATGCTGTCCGGGAATCTGAGTGCCTGGGCCTCACCAGAAGTCAGTTAGCACAATTCTCACGGCCCTGACCTGACCGGAGTGAAAGAGGATTCCTTCCAGACCTAGGCAGCTCTGCAATACAGAACGCTGTGAGATTTTCAACCTTTACTATATGAAAACTGGTTGAAAGTAAGCAACATATGCATGATCTGAAATGATATGACTGCTTCGTGTACACCACACAGCAGCTTCCACTGTGGTAGGGTTAGTCCCAACTGCTGTTTAAACGAGTTATCTTAGTGACAAGGAGTTACGAGTTATTTTAGTGACAAGAAGAAAAAATTTAAGAAATGATATCTGCCTCTGTCATTTCCAAAGAAACACCCACATGTTTATTAAATGAAATCCCCTCATTGAACTATTGAGATAAATTGGCTCTTCTATGAATGACAATAATTTCTTTCAAATAAACTTCTAGCTAATTTTTATCTGGGATAAAGTTTTATGAATGTGTAATGCCTAATAATTAACTTAGGATTTGGTGTTTCCAAAGATTCAGATACAATGTGTCGCTGTTTATTCCCCAACATCTTTTCCAAAACCGTCTTACTAACAAATTTAATTAAAAGTTATTAACTTCCACATCTACATTCGTATGAGGGAAAATCTCTTACAGGTCAGACAAATGGTACACAAATCTCGTTCTCAGGGGTGAGGTGGGGTCAGAGATATTCTCCCTGTTGTTCACAGGAACACTGAAAGAAAAGAGAACACAAAGTGAAATGAGGAAACTGGCATACTGCTAGAATAGTCTACAAGCACTCTCTAAATCAGTGTCCTCACTCAGATTTTTACAGTACTTTGCTATGTTTTAAATACTTCCCTCTCAAAATAGACCTCACAGCAACTCTGGCAACTGTCTGTGCTGACTTGGCAAATTCTTGCTTTTCCTTTAAAATCTGTGATGACCACCTTGATCCTATCCCCACCCTCAATACTTTTTCTCTGCAGTCTCATTAACACTCAGATGCATTTATTACAACAAATGCTGTGTCATAACTGCTTGTCAGAGTGGCTGCCAACCTTGGCTGCATAAATTCCTCCAGGCCAGAACATTGAGGTGTTCCCAGGGCCTTGCTAGAGGGGGCCGTGGAATATTCTCGATATTTGGGACAGGAACAGAGAGGTTACCATCCACATTTTAGAGATGAGGAAACAATAAATTAGGCCAGTGACTTCCCCAAGTTCACACAACAACTATGTAGCAAAGCTGCACCTTTTTCTTTTTTTTTTTCTTGGCCAGGGCTGGGTTTGAACCCACCACCTCCAGCATATGGGACTGGCGCCCTACTCCTTGAGCCACAGGCACCACCCAGCTGCACCTTTTTCATGGTGAGGTTTCATGAAAAGTTAGATGATTAAGCACTAATTCAGGTGATTTCATTAATTTTAAGTTTTCCTATCCATGTCTTCATTCCCCCTCATCTGCACCTTTCTCTACCAAGACAGAGAAACAAAGAAAAACTCATGTTTCCTAACTCAGTATGTACCAGTACAGCCGAGCCACAAGCCTGGAGCTCACCGCTGAGTCCCCCTCCAGGCTGGCCTCTGTTCTAAGGCTTCCTCACAGTCCAGCTGATTCTCACTCTTCACGTGCGTGAAGCCACCCACCTTCCTCTCTTAGCATTACCACTGCCCTAACTCAGCACCATCTTCCTTTCCCAGATCATAGCGACACCTTTCTTTAGTCTTGACCCTCCAATGTATCAGGTTTGTACTTGATACATTGGAGGGTCAAGGTACTTGCTACAATGCAAGTCCTAATTTTCCCTCTCTGTTTAAAACCAACGGTTCTCCCCACTGATGGCCACAGCAGGGTATTCTTAAGATAGTGTAGCAGGCACTTCTAACATGCCCCTGGCCGTCCTGCCTCTGCACCACCAGGCTGCCCCCCATCCCGAAACCATTCACAGACAGCCCCGCAGACTTGCCTGGTGTTCTGTCCCCAGGTCTAACAAAAGCAAGGGCAGGCAGCTCTGACAGACCGTGATACGCGCTGGTGCTCACTGGTGCAGAGCTGAGCATGCAGGTGTCAGACTGTCCTCACTGCACCCTGCTCCCTTTTCCAGAATGACCTGCCCACCTGTTAACCCCTTCACTGCCCACACATATTTACCAGCTTCTGCCACCAGCCTTTATCCCTCCCTCACCTGCTCCAAATGTCCTCTCCTGCCCCTACAGTCACCCTGCTTCTCCCTCTGGAGACAGCACTGGGGTGGGGGAGCTCCATCCTAACTGCCTCATCACAGAGTTTACAATACAATATTGTAATAGCCTGTGTAATGCCCTGAGTCCTTATTGGACTGTTAATTCATTGCTGGCCTGGACTGTGTTTTATACAAATGGTTGTGTCCCTAGCACTAACCCTCAACATGAGGCATTTACTAAGTAAACATTGGTTGAATGGACAAATGAATGTATCTTTTCTTTACTACTATTACATAGTAAACATTCTAGTTATATCAGAGAAGGCTTCAAATAATAAGAAAGACAAGGGAAGAAACACTTTTAAGGCTGTATCGTGAGCCAAACTCTGATCTTTTATAAATTATTATATTTAATCCTCACAACCTTATAAAGTATTTGTATATATTTATACACACATAATTAACCCCTTTTATTATACAAAGTACATTTTAACAATCCTAGCGTGCTACAATGTTTTTCATTATAACAGGAACACACATTATCTGTGGCATACACACCTATGTAGGTATAGAGCATATTTTGCATTAATCTTTTGTGTTATTTGCTCAATGTATACATAAACAAACTAATTATTTGACTTAATTATCTAGAAAATTGAAGCAGTAGAAATTAGGCTTTTCTTGTCTGGACATTTTTTCGTGTGGCAGTCCCATCTAAAGAGATTTATAGTTATCCCTCTTTTTAAAGTTCAGGAAGCAGGCTTAACTTAGTTAAGTAACTTGCCCAAAGTCACATCATTTTAGTAAGTGATGACATTTAGAATGACACAGCAATGGTCATATGGCTTCAGAAACAAGATCAGGGAAGACCAATCAGGCGAAGTGGCGTGAAGTCCGTGAATCATCTGATCTCAGTGAACAATAGGATAGAAGAAAAAGTGGATCAGAGGATCGGGGACGGGGCGGGGGGCACTAAAAAAAATCTCCTGGAGATTTAAACGCCTCTTCTTCAGCATGGTTCTGTGTGCATGTCATGGAGGGGCCTGCGCGACCCTGTTTCTCTGCTGTTCAACCCCTGACAGGGGACCAGCAGGCAGGATCTGAGCGGTCAGAGAAACCCTCCGGAGGACACGATGAGCAAACTAAGACCGGCTAGTCAAGGTGGGGCTAAGGAGGCTGAGCAGGGTCAGAGAGAGCTCTTCAGACGGAGGAACGAGCAGGTGTGGAAGGAGAAGCGGGAGGGAGCTCTGTGAACCTGAGGAAAGACACCACAGCATTCCCGGATCTCTAAATAAAAATAGAAGAAGTGGTGATGGATGATCTCCAGAGTCACGCCAAGCTTTGTAGGTTAGGCTGCGGCGTGTGTCACGTACCCTGAAGAACAGTGTTGGGGACACCATCAAAAGGGTCTGAGCAGGATGGTGGCGATGGGAACTGGCTCAGAGATTAAGTGAATAGATAATAGCAAATACCTTTTAATATGCACCAGGAAATATGCAAGTTCTAAAAGGAGTAGATATTCTCCATTTAGTTTTATGCTAACCCTATGAGGTAGGCGAGTTTTCCCTTATTTAATGATAAGAAAGTTGAAGTTTAGAGTGGATAAGTAATTTGTATATGAGAGAACACGGTTATAAGTGACTGAGACAAAACTTAAAACAAAATTCTTAACCACATATTGAGTGGGATCAACTGCTACGTGCTCTTGACTGGGGGAAAACTATCAAGGTATGAATGGCTCAAAAGGAAAACTTATTCCTGAGTGGATCCAATAGGAATCTTATTTGCCAGTGTTATCGTTCTTGCTGTCGAATGGGAGCTAACAGCAGGTAATGCTGGACCACATGTGAAGTGAAATGCTTATCTGAGTCCAACCCACAGGTGAAGATAAAAGCAAATTAGTCACTCTGCTCAGTCTGCCCAAACTTCATGCAAACACGGAGTACTATAGAGATACTCAGCAGGCCGTACCTGGTACAAAATAAGGCTTCACTGATCTCTGAAGTTTCACCTTGAACCGATGAGGGGCAACTGAAAGTTCTAACTCAGATTGAAATAGGTCCAGATAAACAGGGTGTGTTGGTCTAACCAACAGGCTTCAGATGGTCCAGAACCCTTTGTTTCTACCCACAACCTCTACAAAATTGTCTCCAGCTCATTAGCAAGATTGAACCTTATGTCGGAGGCCACATAAAACGGGGCGTCAAAGATGTATGTGTTATATTCGGATAATGCTTACTATGAGAAAACATCCCTGCTCACAACAGGAGAATGGATGTGTGGAGAGCCACCTATGTGACTCCTTACTACGGGAAGACGTCCTGCTCACAACAGTGGAACAGATGTGTGGAGAGCCACCTATGTGACTCCTTACTACGGGAAGAAGTCCTGCTCACAACAGTGGAACAGATGTGTGGAGAGCCACCTATGTGACTCCTTACTACGGGAAGACGTCCTGCTCACAACAGCGGAACAGATGTGTGGAGAGCCACCTATGTGACTCCTTACCACGGGAAGACGTCCTGCTCACAACAGAACAGATGTGTGGAGAGCCACCTACGTGACTCCTTACCACGGGAAGACGTCCCGCTCACAACAGAACGGATGTGTGGAGAGCCTCCTACGTGACTCCTTACTACGGGAAGATGTCCCGCTCACAACAACAGAACGGATGTGTGGAGAGCCTCCTACGTGACTCCTTACCACAGGAAGACGTCCCGCTCACAACAGAACGGATGTGTGGAGAGCCACCTACGTGACTCCTTACCACGGGAAGACGTCCCGCTCACAACAGAACGGA